>JALLPE010001050.1:0-12024 GCA_036940025.1 Conticribra weissflogii | reverse complement strand
TGGGTACCAATTGCTTTTATTTGGTTACAAACTTTTTATGTGATCTTTGTAATGAATGAGGAATACAAGCATTACCTTAAATGTCGAGTCGATTTTCTAACGCGAGGGGAGGGCGTGGTTCATGGCCAGCAGCACATGTATTCCTTGCTTGTGGAACGCATTCCTCATGAACTTCGGAGCGATCGGGCTCTCTTCGATTATTTCAACAAACTATTTCCGGGAAAAGTTCATTCGACAGCAGTAGTCTTGAATTTACCAGATTTGGAGAGGGTTAGTCAGAAGAGGAAAACTGTGTTGCGGAGGTTGGAGAAGAGTATGAAAAGCCTAGAACTTCGTGGCAGGAGACCGTTTCATGTTGTTGGGAGGAAGAGATTACGGTGTTGCGGCGTTGAGTCTTTACCAGTGATCTATTCTTCTGGAGAGTGAGTCTTTTGAGAAATTATCTTTTTTGAGGGTTGGCTATAATTCAGAGCTCAAACCATTGATCCATTCTATTCTTGCAGGAAAAACGGCGATGATTCATCTGATACCTCTGATTTGACACCACAGAGAGGGGAAAGGGTCGACTCAATTAATTACTACAACCGACAATTAGCGTTGATAAATGAGAAATTGGTTAGAATGCAACATGAAAAAATCGAACTCGCCCAAACTGGTGACAAATCTTTCCGCCCTAGCCAGATGATATCTAGCGCCATTGAAAGAGTCACTGATGTCGCGGAGATGACCTTGGTAAGTGTTTTGAAATAGTGCGAGGACGAAGCTTATTCAGCAGATCTTGTGAATATCAACATTTTCATTGTTTATATTTCACGATGTTAACAGGGAGGGACAACCCAAAACCTCTCGTCTGACGAAGATGACGGTCTTATTGGTGGATTCAAAACCACTCGCAAGAGGAGAAAATCTCTCGCTCTTAAAATTTTAGACCGCATTGGTATAGACTTCATCTACGGAGGGATATCATACATCCAACACAATATTGACGAAGTAGTTGATAGCGTAGTAGGTGCCACCATGTCGTCTACAGGGTTTGTCACATTTCGTGATCTCAGCACTGTTACTTGTGCAGCGAAGACTCCTTTATTCCATTCAGCAGACGCCCTCATTTGTAAGATGGCCCCCGAACCACGGGATATAATTTGGGAAAATGCTCATGTGAATTTAGGTTGGAGTACAGGGCGCGAGTGGACAGCTAACATGTTGCTGGGTCTTGGGGCTATTCTATGGTCTATTCCTGTTGCAAGTATTCAGGCGTTGGCCACAGCGGATCAGATAGGTGAGTCGTCCTTTTTCGCATTGAACACCTCTTTTTGATTGTGCGTACTCAATATGTTCTACTTCACCCATGGTATCAAAGCAAACGTCCCTGGAATGGCATGGATTGAAACATTTAACGGAGGCGCTGTAGCTGGGTTCGTAAGTGGATGTTTTTAGCTTGCACTTGGAAATAGTTTTTGTTGTACTGAATTCGTCTTCTCTTTTTTTTTCAGGTGAACGGCTATCTTCCAGTTGTTCTGCTTCTTTCCCTAATCATGGTGCTTCCGATGATATTTCATGTGCTGGCACTTCACTACGAAGATAGAAAGACACAATCCGACATTCAAAAGTCGATCATTGGCAGATATTTTTACTACCAGGTATTTTTGGACCAGGCTACTGTCTTTTTTTCATTTATCTTTATAGTGTTATTTGACCTTTCTGCATATCTCGTTCATCCCAGCTTGCAAATATTTATATCACGGTGACAGCAGGCTCCGTTTTGGATTCTCTTGGTGAAATTGTTGAACATCCTTCAAATATATTGGCGATCCTGGGTAAATCTTTGCCAACTGTGGTCGGATATTTCCTAACATTTGTGAGTTAACACAAATTATCAATGCTGCGGTGACGTATACTGTTTACTTTAAAAATATAAATCACATCCTCACTACTCCTCTCATCATCATTCGACCTAGATCATGACCAAGATTCTAGCTGGATTGCCAATCATTCTTTTGCGTGGTGGGACGCTTGTAAGGATGATATTTCTCAAGGTTTGTTTCCGGGAGAAATACTTGACCCAGGCAGAGCTTGACGAAGTATACAAACCTCAAATGCTTTGGCAAGGATGGGAAGTTCCAAATCAATTACTCGTAATTGTAATTTGTTTCACGTATTCGTGCATCTCCCCGGTGATCATGCCGGTAGGGGCTATCTTTTTCCTCGGGTCGTGGCTGGTGTACAAGCTACAGATCCTTACAGTGTTCAAACCCACCTATGAAAGTGGTGGAACTATGTTTCCCATGGCATGCCATCGCACTTTGGTTGGGCTTGTATGCGGTCAATTGACACTTATGGGATACTCAATTTTACGAGAGGGATTCTATCAGGTCAGTTTATTTTTACTTCATTCATTCAACAAACCCATTATTTTGAAGTACAATATCTAACGTAGAATCCCGTGGTTATCGATGATCGTGCAGGCTTTCGTGGTGTACGTTATTTTGCAAAAATACTTGTTAGCTTGATTCATTAATTATGACTTCGATCTATCTCACGCACTCTTTGTCGAACGCAATGATTCAGTATCCCACTCCCGTTGATTACTATCAAAATGATGAGTGTCTTCAAAAAGCTATATGTTGATGCTGGTATGTGCATTAGTTTGGAAAGAGCAGTAGAACTCGACAAGCAGAAAAATGCTCAATCTTCGTTCAGTGGAGATGTTTACAGGCAACCTGTACTTTCCGAAAAAATTACTGAACCTATCATCAGGCCGAGTTCTTTCGCTCCGGCCGGAAGTTCCAGAGCTCTCGCTATGCCGAAGTTAGAGATCGTAGCTCACGATGACATGAAAGACGCAGACTCGGGAAAGATGGTGTAAAAGGCATGATTGCATTGTGTAATATTATGAAAGCGATAATTGGTGCGTAGATCCCCATTGATCATGGATTGATTGCTCCATCTCGTTAACTATAGACCATTTAATTATTTACTTCAAAAGCACGCCAAAAATCCTAAAAGAACATCCAATTAGGTGATCCGATCAGCTAACTCAATATGATGAACCTTAGAATCTTCTCGCGCATAGGAAATAACAAACGCGCACAACATCAAAACGAACCCCGTCTCACGTCTGCGTCAAAGGCAGAAAGATCGTCAGCTGTCAGAATTGGCGACCGAGGCCTTTCTTTCATTTTTGTTGAATCGACGGCCGCGCGGTTTACTTTTGGTTTGGGTGTATTCCATCCCGAGTCATCATTTTGCATTTTACCTTCTATATCGGATTCTTCCTCAGGATCAGATACATTGAAAACTCTCATTTCGCTTTGAAAAACACTTGGACAATATGCTACGCTGACTGAGAAGGAGTCGTCGTGAGCTTGATACATACCATCATTGGATTCTATTGAGTTCTTTTAATAGAACATCGTACACATGTGGAAAAGGAAATAATGGATGTCGAAAAATAATCAGAGACTTTCCTACTGAAAAATACACTGTTATGACATCTTGATAAAAGTACGGCAGTAAAAAGATTGACTCACAATTTCCAAATCAAGGACGTCTCCAGATTGCTTTCGTGGTTGCTGTGTAGGATATCTTCGGGTTGGTTGCATCTTTTTGAATGTTAATATTTGTGTCTGTTTTTTACCGCCCGGTGAATTCAGCGGAGGATCTTCGTCTGGTACGTTCTTTTTAATCTTGTAAATGAGCAGGCCGCCCAAAACGAACGCAATGAACACGCCACATCCAATCGTCGTTGCCGCCATTACATTGACAGGGACCTGTTCCGGTTCTGATGATGATTCTAATTCAGATGCTTTTCCATATCGTCGTGCGAATGCATAACGCAACTCCTCTTCGAACAATCCAGGATTTTGATCGAACATGGCTTGAATGGAGTCTTCGAGCTGCGTCTTTGAAATCTGCCCGGTTGCAATGACATCTATCTCGTAGTAGACATTCAAACCGAGGGGTGTATCATCTTCCAGTGAACGTACTCGATTCCTCTGTGCCCATTTCAATACTTGGCCAACGACCAAAGCTGTCTTGATCTGTATAGAGACTTCTGGAGGCATGGTGATTTCATGCGCATGGCCGACGACAAAGTTGCGAATGGACCTCTCAAAAATGCTGATATCTTGGCCATCCAATGTGGTGAAATTTGGAAGAAATATGTGAAGTGATAGTGTATGCAGCGCGGATGTTGTTCGTGCTTCGTCGCTTGGCTTGTCATCGTAAATGAAGTTCAACGGGGAACTAGTTGGTGTGTCAGAATCGTTTGGATTATTGGCTGAGTTGATGCTAGCCGCTCCGTTTTCCTCATGAGGAGATAAACTGAACGAAAGATATTTAACTGGTAAGAATGACGGAATATTCGATGGTGAATGGCTGGGAAAACTGGATGGGGCCTTGGTCGGAACAAGCGATGGAGACTCCGAAACAGTTGGATTAGTCGAGGAATGATTGGGTGAAATAGGTTCAGGGGGGTCAATGTCATCTTTCTTGCTAATCCGTTCAACGAGGTGATTTGATGCCCGAAGATTCACAGAATCGGAAACCAAAGACAGCGGAACCGAAGAAACAGCCGATGCACTTGTTGCAGATGTTGCCACCCAAGTGAGCAAAATGCAAAAAAGATTAATATTAATTGTTGACCGCATGCTAGAGTATAAGGGCAGCTTGATGGCGGAATGTAAGAATCAGAGACTTTAGGTTGAATTGATTACAGTGGCTTGTGAGATGGATGAAAAAGAAATGGCCGTTGTCTTGAACTCCTCACATGATTGAAAAGTAATATGATCGAAAACGACTCTTGCCAGTAGTGGCGAGAGAGGACTTGAGAGAAACCAGCATCGTTAAAGGGTATTAATTCCTACGTGAAGACAATATTCACCTCACTTATCAGTTTCGTTTTCATGTCGTATCCCCCCCTCGTTGAAATTAAGCTGTAGAAAGAGACTTTCGGAAATAATCTTTTTGGCCCCCCAAAGTTTTTTTGTAAAAAAAATTAAAAATATAGAATGAAAGTCCCCCAATATCCCCAACCCGGAGGGGTCCCATCATCATTGACAAAAATAGTACAATAGTATTTATTATGTAGCGTACGATATTGTACTTCCTTTGTGTATCGTAAATATGATCCATTTACACGTTCATTTTCAACAGCATGGCGGCAAAAAATATAAAGATAAAAATAACCTCTCATGCATACCTACTCATCGCAATATATAAGACTCAACTACTGTACCACCTACTTCCACAACAAACATACGCCTTTCTCCAGCTGTAAAGAACCACCACACCCATTCACTTCTTCTTCTCAAAAACCAAAACACCGTCCGCCACACCAAAACACAATAAAACGACCATGAGCACACCCGGAGGAGCCCCCATCCACAAAGACCAGCTCAAAGCCAAATACATCGGCACCGGCGACGCGGACATGTCCAAATACGAATGGGTCACCAACATGCATCGCGATACCCTCGCCAGTCACGTCGGACATCACGATCAAATGGCGTATTATGCCGTGGCGCAGAACGAGAGCTTGGGGAGGGTGAGGAAGGAGTTTTTGGAGAAGATGCTACGGCCTTGCGGGAGACCTCCCGTGGAGGGGAAGGAGGAGGCTTATGACAAATTGGTGAATGGGTAGTGGACGTGGATGGTGTTGATGGTGCGGTCGCGTCGAAGAGGGTAGTTCGTTTTGGGAGTTTTTGAGGTTTTTTGGTGGTAGTAATTTGACGTATGCGATATTGGGATATACTACGGTTCGCATCGAGATTATTCATGGAACTCATTCGAGAGAAGCTTCGTGGGTAAATGATAATGCGCTTGACACGGTTGAGATGTTGCAAAAAATACACAATTCAGACAAGCTCATCTGTATGCACTACTACGAGGCAACAATAAACTACCGCATTTTTACCATAGTAATCATTATTCTACTGACAGGCAATGGCAATGAATGTGACAAATAATAATATGGTAAAATGTAATGAATAAAATTAAAGTCGGAACAATCTCACCTGCACGAAGTGCAATACTACTAACGAGGCCATCGTTATACTTTACACGACAGAACGACATCCTTAAAATGGTCAAGGGATTTTTTAACAATATCAGGTTTCATTTATTGAATATCTCTTAAAATAGCCTATTCGAGATAACTCAGATAAAAATTGCAATATTTCACTTCCAGTGGATTCAAGTAAAGGAAATGGAATTACCACATAGTTCCTCTCGACAAAGCCTCCAAACCCGGCCAAGTCGGATCCGCATTCGCCGTATCCACCAATCCTGCCTCCACAATGCTCTTTCCCCGTTCTTCCTTCCCACTAACAGTTGCAGTACTTGACTTATCTCCATCTTTTTGATTTCCTTTCCCCTCGTCCGCTCCAATAACACTTTTCGTCTTTTCGGACGTAGCCGCAATTTTCTTACCTCCATCTCCATTAGGATTCCCACTGCCGCTGCCACCAGGACCGGTAACAGCACCACCGGTAACAGCACCACCGGCACTCCCGTCCTTCCCCCCAAACACAACATCCCAAACATCCGCCACCCCTCCCCTCCCGATCACCGCCCCCTCCTCCCTCAAAACCTCCATCCAACACTGATTCTCCACCACCTCCCTCTCGATGCTCCTTCGACTCGCCTGCACTTCCTTCACCCGCTGATACAACAGGGCATCGTGACATATCGGAAATATAAACGATCGGGCATCCATCGCCGTCGGGGCGGCGACGTAGTATTTTCGTGTGCGTTGCGTGCTGTGCAGGTCGACAGGGAGGACGCCTTGCCATTGGGAGACCAATACGTCTTCCTCCTCGTCGCCGTCGTCGTCATCGTCATCATTGGTATTGGCAGCGGAATTGAGAGACGTCCCCGTGGCGGCGGACGCTTGGGAGAGGGACCTTGCGAAGTTGGAGGCGCGGAGGGAGGAAGACGAGAGAAGGAGTGGGGCGTCGTCGTCGGATTCGTCGGAGGAGTCGTCGGACTCATCGGAGGAATCGTCGTAAGAATCGGAATCATCGGAAGAATCGTCCTCCGATTCCGAATCGTCCTCCTTCGGGGGTGGGAGGGGCTCGTCCCAGTAATCGATTTCGGATCGCTTCCGTCTCTTTTCGAGGAGTTTTTCCAATTTTCGTTTGGATCGTCGTTTGCGTCGCCTAACCGTGGATGCGGTCGATGTCGATTTGACGGATTGCCTGTCGTCGAAACCATGGTTGGCGCCGTCGTCGTCTCGGTCGAGTCGTCGAATTTCCTCTTTCAATTTCTCTTCTTCCTCATTCGAATTGTTGGAATATCGCTTGGAACTTTCGTAGCCGAAAGGAGGCATGGGGAGACAAGCCCCCCCGCCGACCACTTCACCATCGGTGAATATGTCGTGGGCGTCCATGGCGGCCGAGACCAAGTCGGAGACGTACCGTTCTATGAGCTGGGCCAGGACGGCCACGCTGGAGGGAAGGACGTTTTGGGGGAGGGCGTCGCCGGAGCCGTGCATGAGGAAGGGGAGGTCCGGGAGGATGGCGAGGGCGAGGGAGGCGTTGGGATTGGAGGGAGGTTTCTTGTCGGGGTTGTTTTTGGGTGGGTTTGGGTTGGTGCTGTTTTCATTGTGGTTGTAGATATTTGGGGGGGGGTGAGAAACATTGTTTTTGGTGCTCGAGGCAGCCTCGGTTGGATTTATGTCATTATTTATGTTAGCGTGTGAATAGCCTGTAGAATTGTTGTAGCTTTGACTGATGTAAACATTGCTGCTGTTGTTGCTGTTGTTATTTGAGTACGAAATTCCGTCCATAGGAGCGGCTGCCTGTTGAAAATACTGTTGTTGCTGATGTTGGTGTGGTTGCTGTTGATACTGTTGTTGCTGCTGATTCTGATATTGCTGCTGCTGATACTGTTGCTGCTGCTGATGCTGATGCTGATGCTGATGCTGATACTGCTGCGGTGCCAAATGTCCCGCATATCGCTGCGAATGAGGGGCCAAAGGCAAGACAGTATTCGCGGCACGTCCATCAGCGTAATTTGGCTCGCCATACATCATGTTGTTGTAGTCGGCATTCGTGGTGACGGCATGGGGTGCCGTTGTTTGATACGCGTTTGATCCCGGAGGATAATTTTGGGGAGGAGGCATTTTTTCATGGTGTTGTTGTTGTTGTTGTTGGTGGTGGTGGTGATAAGGGGTGTTGGCGTCCATGGTGGGTCGATTGTTCAAAGTCGTCGTGTTTTAAATGAACGATGAGTTATGGTACAATACGCCGTAATTGTAAAAAGGGAAAAAGCAAGGCAACCTAGGTTTGGTATCGTAGTTCCTACCATACCACCCAGAATGATGAAATGAAATGTATTCGAGGGTAGTAATACTTTAGAATGTGATTTCAGTTGAAGGGTCTAGAAAGATCTAGAAAGGTCGAGAAAGGTCGAGAAAGGTCGCGAAAGATCCAGCAAAGCTCAACCAGTTTTGGTAGAAAGTCCTGGTAATAATTTTTTGTGTATTTTATATGATGACCTTCTCAAGAAAATTATTTATACATAGTCTATGATAGGTATCGTACAATATTGTACGTTAACATCCAAAAATATTATTCATCCAAAATTCGTCCGCAGCAAATCAAACTTCACGTTGGTGGTAGTGTTTACATGTTGTACCACTACATAATATCTAATTATTCCCTTTGCCGCGATGACAACACCAATAATGAAAGAGGCCATTCAGGCACTGTACCCACCCCGCCCCACCGCCTCTCGCCGCCGCGTCCGTCGTTCCTCGTCCTCCATCTCCACCACATCCACCTCGGCACCGCCGTCTTCAGCTTTCACCGTGACTCCAAAAGGGTCGCTGTCCGCGTTGGCACCGACAGCCGCATCCCCCACGAGCCTCGCCTCCATCCCCCCCTCCACCTCCTACGGCACTTCCACTCCCAAACGAAAAGGCCCCAAAAGCAGATTCTCGCCATTGCTACTGGAATATGGCGAGGAGCACTTGAATGATTGGGCGGTGTGCGCTTCCTCCTCTCCTTTGGGTGGCAACGGCAACAATCACAACCACGAAGACAAATCATCTCGAATGATCGAAACGGAAGGGAGGCTCCGTCTCTGCTCTCATTCCATCGTGTTCGAACCTCGTCATTCCTCGCGGGGCATCGTCAGAGTTCCCTTTCGCTACATGATGGGCTGTCCTTTCCTCGCCGGGGTCGGGCCCGGTACTACCTATTTCGATGATGGCATTGTGACAGATGACGGCGTAACTCGCCGCGATAACATTATCAATGGCCATGGCAGCGGCGGCGACAACCAATACCCAAATGGTAAATCCATCTCCGGCGCAAACATGAGCGTTGCACTTGTCGTCCTCCGCTCTGAAAGGCACATCGTCATGAAAGAAAATAACGTCATCGGTCCCTTCCAACACGTCCAACTTCCCACGGAATTCAAATTCACATTTCTGCATTCCCCTCCCTCCGTCATGATTTCGCTAACGAAGCAATTGTACGATGCGGAGCTGCACAGTCACATTGCGAGCGCCACCGCCACTTCGAATGTGGTATCGTCGCCCTCGAAGAAAATTTCCTTCGCTCCCGACGTGGAATTCGAAAGGAAATCACCTTCCAAGACCAATGACAATAATCCATTTGGAGACGTGGACAAAGCCGCCGATGATGTCGCAAACAACTGCAATTCCAACACGGTCGCGATCGATTCCACGCGCCCGATGACACCGCAACAACGGAAACAAATCCAAATAGACAATATACTCGGCCCGGCCATGGATCGGCCATTCGACCCGACCAACTTTCTGCGTGTTCGAGAACGACCTCTCACTTCAAATTTGAGGTGTTCTCTAAAGAGTCCGTTGTTGTCGCAAAGGGGTTGTGCCATAGTGACGGATGGGAATTTTTATTTTCAACCGATTGGGTCTTGTGTCCCCGGTGCTACTGCTGCTAGTGGTGGTGGTTTTGTGGGAGGTCACGCGGCAGGTTCGAGTGGTAAGGCGCAAGTCTGGTCGTTTGAAGATATGAGGGCCATCGCTCGGAGGTACGATGGGATGAAGGATCGGGGATTGGAAATTTATCTTGCCGTTCATGAAGGAGGCGGAGGTGGGTTTGGTTTGAGCGGCAATGGTGGCAACTACATTGTTGATGGCAGTGGCAACAAATTATCCCCGACAATCGGAAGCAGCAGCACTTCATATCCAACCTCCTCATCGCCGTTAGATCAACGAGCGTATAACGTGCCCAAATCGTCGTATTATTCCATTTTGTTAGCGTTTGAATCTACGGAAGTGAGAGAAAAAGTGTTTCGACTTTTATCCCAGCGATCATCCTCTTCGATTTCGTCGCCCTCGTCACGACTGCAATTGCCACTGCCATGTCACACCGATCGGTCTTTTGTTGAATCGGCATTGGAATTATGGCAATCGGGCCAATTGGACAATTTCGAATATCTCCTCGTATTGAATTCTGCAGCAGGGAGGTCATTCCACGATTTGTCGCGCTACCCCATTTTTCCGTGGGTACTTTCCGATTACGGAGAGGAAGAAGATGACGGCGATTGCGACGACGATTCTATCGCATTGGATTTGGACGATGCCTATTGTTTCCGTGATTTGTCAAAACCAATTGGTGCGTTGAACGAAGAGCGATTCGAGGATTTTCGGAAGCGGTACGAGAGTATGGTTCAGCAACAGAAACTACAGTCGCAGCAGCAACAACAATATCAGTCCTCACAAAGAAATAATTTACATGATGCGCCATTTATGTATGGCACGCACTACTCTTCTCCTGGATATGTTTTGTATTATTTGTTGAGGGTTATGCCAGAGCATATGCTTTGTCTACAGAGTGGTATGTGACATTATTTGTCCCATGTAAAGGTGGTTTTGCTGAACCAAGACTCACAGATCCCAATTATTACTATCTACAGGGAAATTCGACGTCGCAGATCGTCTCTTCCATTCGATTCAAGATTCCTACAAATCCATCCTCACAAATCCCGGCGACGTCAAAGAACTCATCCCAGAATTTTTCGATCCAGACTGCTTCGACTTCCTCATCAACTCCATGGGCTTGCAACTCGGAAACCTCCAAACCGGCGAGCGCGTCAACGACGTCATCCTCCCACCCTGGGCTGCGTCCGCCAAAGACTTCCTCCGCCAAAACCGTGCGGCACTCGAATCGGACCATTGCACCAAACACCTTCCTAAATGGATAGACCTCATCTTCGGTGTCACTTCCCGGGGAACTCGCGCAAAAGATGCACGCAATTTATTCCACCCTACTTCCTATCTCGGCCCCGCCGATATTGATGCCATGCAAAGCGATGAGCAGAGGAATCAAGCGGAATTACAGGCAACTGAATTTGGTATCGTTCCAGATCAATTGTTCTGTAAAGAACATCCGGGGAAGAATACCGAGCTTGGCAATCAAAGCAGTATGGGTAAGTGGGAAAATTTAGAGGATATTATTATGCCAGATCATCTTCGTCAGTCCTATGGTGTGCAAGACCGAAATACTGTGAGTCGTATGACATTGAAGCAACAACTGAATGGTCGGGATGGATCGTCCCCAGCACGGGAGGACGACATGAGCTCGACTGCTGGAATGGATTTGCATGCATTTAGTCATTCGTTATCTGTTGAATAAAATAGATTGTATAAATCATTTTTGTCCCCATCAATCTTGCGACCAATATTAAGTTTTTGATTGGACAATGACAAAAAATTACAATAATGATTAATTTTATTATTCCATGTGTGGAAAACCATTTATCTTTTATAACATATTTCTTTTATTTAAAACATAATTTTTGATATTATCTTTTATTACAATTCAGTACATGGGGCTGGAAGCCTGGGGTCATCAGAGATTGCATATATTCGTCTTCATAATGACTTTTTGTGTGGAAAACTTTAAAAAAATGTAAACCTCCACCTGGCCTTATTACTGAATACATACGTGGTTTTTGAACACATGCTGCTGTTATGCCCAGTTATGCCTCTCACAGGATTCCCGGGAATCCTGTTGTGTAGATTCCCAT
>JALLPE010001049.1:0-13309 GCA_036940025.1 Conticribra weissflogii | reverse complement strand
TTCATCAAACTTATTCACTTTGATTATTATCATTGTCAGGATCAAAGACATCTGATGGTTGGTAAATTGACTGATGGATGGTCATGGATGCAGTGTTTGATGATGTAAATGATTTTTATCTTATTGAAGTTCCTGTCAAGTGAAATTTGCGCCATTCTTTCACCAATGATAATAAAATTGCTTTAAGCCCAATCCCAACACTCTTATGCAATTTTTTCTTGTACTACTTTGGTAAATTCATCAGTAGAACTGAAGTCAGTCAATCCTTCATTGACTTGAGAGTCTACCAGCATTGATTTGATGTGTACTTTTCATTGTAGAATGTCTCGTTCATGTATTCCTTTGACAATGCATTATGTTGCTTTTCTTCATAATCTTGATCTTTCACAATACTGCTTTTTGTTTAGCAGCAATGGTTTCTTAGGTCTCATTTCTAATCTTTGATGATTAATTAATGAATAATGAAATCAAGGAAAATATAGTTTTTGGGTAGCGTTGTTGAAGTTAAAAATAATCACAATGACAGATGACAGAGAGAGGTGGCACACTTTGTCAACTCAGTTTCTTTACAAATGAAATCTCTTTTGGTATGTGCATACCAAGCTGCAGATGCATGAATAGGATTGATTAGACTAAATACTCCTCCTTTACATCTGCAAAACAACTTTTTGTAAAGTCATTAGTAGTTTATTTCCTAGATCTTTGTTTTACCTCCTCAATTGCCTGATCCAGACTCTTTTCCCCCACTTTACTTGACAAATATACATTATTGCTGTCTTAATACGTTTAATATCATATATCCATGTCTTGGTAACATCATTTATGTAGTTATGAGCTCTTTTGATACTCGATTTTTAACTTTGAGGTAGTACAACTCACAACAAGTCTAGTCTCATGCTGGAACTTTATTTTTCCATCAACCATCATACTCTACTTTCCTTCAAAAACGTACTGAATGAATTGAAAGTGAGGTAGGCAAAAACACCAAAAATATTTATTGCACAGTCGTTGTCCAGGAATTTGGAATTATTAGAGGTAATAATCTCTTGCTAATAGAAATGGCACATCAATGCCACAGACAAACCACACACTAAAATCCCATGTCTTTTCTGAGCAAATTATTGCACGGGGAAAATATGAGTTAAGTGCAGGCATGATGATAGATTCTCTTCAAGTAAATTATCAAAGCCAGTTGATCTGTTCTTCTCAATCATGTGGTGTAAATTTGTATCCAGCACTTGTAGTACACTGAACAGGTATCTTCCATTATTGAATCTTTGCAACTACCAATCATGTTGCTCCTTTCTTCCACATTTTAATAGTCAGTATATCTGTGGAATTCTGTCCTTTTGTCTTTTGCATACTTTCCACAGATATCAAAGTATTTACCAGCACCATGCATATTTGGTCTAATCATTGATTTTGAATCAATCTCCTCCAGCTGCCTTTTGTGTCCTAAGAAAATTGGAGGAAAAATTATTTGTGAAAACACTAAGATGAACATTCTATAAGTGAGGGTAGCAGTACCCAGCTAATATAATTGGGGCAAGAGGAGGATTGCCTTTAAGAGGACTGTCATCAACATAATTGTCAGCAACCAGCAACTCCCTCAAGTGCTTGGCCCTGTTTGTCTTCAACCAATCTAACAAAGTATTCTATATTCTTATGCTGGCATCACCAATAGTTCTTTTCATGATGCATCTTCCATAGTCAAGATTATCTTGTCAAACAAATGTCCCTTTGCATTTTGTGAAGCATTCCAGTATCAGTTGACACATTTGTACCTTGTTCAAATTTGGTAAGATTTAATTTGGATTCAGAAGAATTTCATATTTGAATACTGAATGAATTCTCTTGCTCTTGTCTGACCAATTTTCTACTCATTTTCCTAAATGAGGTGAGCAATGTTGCTGCATCAACTTGTGCCTGATATCTTTCAATAACTAGGAAAGACATGTAGAAAGAAGATTGGTCAATAATTTTGTATATTTGTTGTCACTAAGTTGGTTACTAATAAGGTTTAAGAAAGGTAATTGATAGGCAGTGCTTCTTTGAGTGTGAATTTGACTCAAACTTATGACTTTTCAAGATTGAATGCTGCAATACTTTCAAATATAATGAGGAAAACATTACAGACACATTAAATAAACCAAACATGTGGGGGCTGCTTCATTTGAATTGGTGGCAGCGATTGACAAAACATTGTTAGAACACACAAAAGTAGAGGATGCTGATAATATTAGTATGTCATGCACAAGAAGTTCAATTAAGAGTTTAGCAATTTCAAGTTGACATGATGCTTGATTTGACCAAAAGTGAAAAACTCGTTCAATAACTGGAAATAGAATAGCATGATTTAATTCATCCTTCAACAATAATGGCCAAATTGCAAGCACAATTTCACAATTTCAAAATTGCACAATTGCACGACTGCAAAATTGCAAAATTTCATAATGACACAATTGCATGCACAGATGGAAAATTGAAAGACTGTTTGCATCAACATACCTCCTTCTCTATGAGTTCATTTGAAATATTAACAAATACATCATTCAAGAATAGTTGTGTTGCATTTGAAGGTTACCCAGCCAAGTTGTGGAATATTAAAAGAGGTCTTCTTCCACTGTGTGTTATTTCTATAAGATTCTCTGTATCATATTTTTCTCTAGCATCTCATGGATTAGAAGATTAATTACTATCCCACTTCCTTTCTGTGACTGTGATACCTTTCCATTGGTTTATGACTGCCATGACACTATTTCTTCTCATCTTTGGATTGTTGTCTGTCCACTTATCCTCCACTTCTTGGACAATGAGGCCAAGAGCCTGGACAATTGCCTGCAACAGTGGTAAAAATTTTGGCTTCCACAGTATTATTGGCAGGAAAAGAAGCATCTCTTTTTTCTCCTTTTCCATATTGGTTGCAACTGTATGATCTGATTTTGCAGATCTGTCTTCACTTAATCTCTTTGACTATCATACTTGAACGCTTTTCCTAAGTACAATAGATTTTGAATTGTCGCACTTCTAAATGAAATAGTTAGTTCAGTCTCATGTAAGAAAAATATTTTTCAAGTGTATTTACTTGCTCAAGAACCTTTGCCAATCCAAAGTCTTGAATACACGGGTTGACTCAGCTCTGTGCTAATTATCTTGCTTGCACGTAGCTATCTCTCCCATATTATTTGGTCTGCTGTCATAGTAAAGTTCCAACGGCCCATGCGTCGTATCTTTGATGGAATTTTACATTGTGTAATGAGACGTTTCAAACTTGGAACAGAAACTTCACCCACATTACGAAGTCATACTGGATTATTCTGTTGAGATCTCACTTCGAAATAGCTCTTGTCCAATTTCATAGCGAGTAACGAATAAATCAATGAAAACTCGCATCCGAAATTTTTTGTAACTATTAAAATATGATAATTCGAAAGTAGCTATCGCATACATTGAAGAGAGGTTCATGAAGAATCTAATAAGTATTAGTATTTCATTGAAGTCCTCCAAATCGAACCTCGACACTTCTTCAAATGCCAATCATGGCCAGCGCAGCAATCACTCGGATGTCTTCTCTTCTCCTTCACCTGCTGCATCAACCCCGCTTGCAACAGCATTATCAGGATGTTCGGGAGGGGTCCACTCAAATGGCGCCGGAGGATCTGCCTCATCTTCTGCGGCGGGAGAGCGAACTGCACCCAAGTCTTCCTCTTCTCCCGGTGTTGAATCGGTGAGCAGGATAACCCCATACGGCTTCTCCTCCGGTCGGATGGGACGATAACGTTGGTTCAAATCAAAGTTGCAAAACTCGGCTTGTGCTTTGGTGATACGACAGGGATTAGAAACGCGGAAAGAAGTAGGTTCCGGTTCCCTCTTCTTTTTGGGTTTTTCGGCTTCCGCTTCGGAATCCTTTCCTCCTTCAGCGTCGACGTCCATGCCCTCGGCCTTGGAGGTGTCCTTTCCATCATCTTTGGTAGCTTCCGCTGCGTCACCCTCCCCTTCCTTCTTATCAACGTCCATGGCCCCGCCCTCGGCGTCTTCTTTCGCTCGTTTTCTTGCCAGCCTCGCCTTATTCTTGGCGGTCGCCGAGAGAGTCACCGTCTCCACCCGCTTCTTCTTCTCTTCCTTCTTTTCCTCCATCTTCTTGGGATAAGCAAACGCACTCGGCTTGGAATTGCACTGAATCTCAAACTTTTTGGGATATTTGAAATCCTTATTCAGTCCAATAGTACAAGTGGGCGTCACCGCGAGACTCAGCATATGCATGAGGGGATACCAGTGCCAGTGCTGAAGCCAGAGAACGAGGCCCGCGGCACTGGTCATTTTGGTGAATCCGTTGCGAGATCCAAGCGACAGGGCGCAATTCCTTCCTCCGACATCGATGAGTCCGGAGGAGAGAATGGCCCCCATCTTGGTCAGCGTCGACTGATGCTTATCCCCGATGATGGACGCCAACTTCTCGCGGAAGGATTTGATCTTGCGATGATTGCACGCATCACTCTGCTGCATGTAAATCATGGCCGTGCCGAGCAAGGCTCCTTGCCGAACGTAATCGGTCACGTCGGTGAGCATGGGTTCCAACAGGGCCACGCTCTCGGCGTCTCCCGAGCCGGCCATGGCGATGCCGACGGCCATGCAACTGGCATATCGAACGTGGGGGTTGAAACTCTCCAAGAGGAGCCGGACCAGCTCCGGCACCCGTTCGGGTGTCTTGTGCAACACCAAGGCCAATCCGATGACGGCGGCCATGCGAACGTCGTCGTTGACGTCGCTGACGGCCGTGTGGAGCAAGATCCGAATGGCTTTATTGGACCCGGTCCCGCAGTACGCGAGGGCGAGACCGTACATGGCCCCGTATCGAATGATGGGGTCTCGATCCGCCTTCATCTCCTCGATGGTGGCATCGGCGTTTTCCTCTTGGCCGAAGTTGACGAGGGCGAGACACATGGCGATTCCGCGGATGATCTTTTCGTGTTGCGTCTCCTTGGCGTAATTTCTCAATTCGGCAACGATTTCGTCCAATTCCTCTTTGGAGTCGAGATTGGCATTGGCGTTGGCGTTTCCCGCACCGCTTCCGACGAGTACCATTCCGATGGCGATGCTGGCGGCTTCTCCGGCCACGGCGCTGTCGGTGTAGAGCAATTCTTTCAATTCGTTGACCACTTCCAAATCGGCGGAACCGAAGGCCGTCAACCCGACTCCCAGGGCGGCACCGTGACTGATGACTTCGTTGGCGTGGGAGTTCCTCAAATGGTTACGGAGGAAGGCGCTGGCCTCCGATCGTTTGGTGGCGCAGGACCCGGCGTGCGATCCGTGTATGAGTCCGAGGGCGTAGAGGGATCCTCCTTCGGCGTACCCTCCTGTGGCGGAGACGGTGGGGTGTTCGGCGTTGGAGTCGTTTTCCGGCGCGGAGGGCGGGAGGTAGGGTTCGAGGAGGGTCATGGCTTCGGTGGTGTGGCTGGCGTGTATGACTCCCATGGAAGCGGTGGCGGAGAATTTGGCCCTGGAGTTTGAAGGGAGTGAGGCGTGTTGGGTTTCGTTGAATTGGTTGGTCGATGATGTTTGCCGAGCGAGAATGAACGATTGCGTGAGAATCAGAGCGCAGGTCGGTCGGGTCGACGAACGAACGCAAGTTTGCTCTGCCAGAAATGGATTGCAGCCTCAAGGCGACCCCATTCACTATTGTGACACTCACCAATTGCTCGCCTTCTTCATCCAATCCAGATGATCCCTCAAAAAGCCATCGTTCGTCGTCCCGGCATTCAAATATCCGTGGGCACAAACCGCGCAATTGTGCAACAGGGAATTTCTCCCCATGCCCCTCTCCTCCAAGGCCTTTTTCAAATTGGTCATGATGAGTTTGTCGGCGTTGGAATGTTTGTAAAGGAAGGAGAGGGAGAGTTCCGAGGTGAATCCTCCGGTGAGAATGCGATGCGAGTTTTGAAAATGCGTTTTCTGTTCGGGCGTGCGTGGTACGTCGTTGGTTGATGCGGGTTGCGACGACGATGATGATGATGATGACGATGATTGCTGCGTTCCTTCCGCTTCCTCGTTGCATTTGGGAATGTGCCCGGCGACTTTGGCGACGAACGCCCTGTCTCCGGAATCCACAATGTCGAAACACAACTGCAACCCCAACAAGGCCCCGTCGTCTCCGGCCTCTCCGCCCTGGAGGCGGGGAGCGTCGAGGAGTCGCACGATGACGTCGGCGACTCCCCGGTCGTCGCGGAGGAGTTGCCGGCAGTGGACCAATTTGCAGGCGGCGTGTCGTCTGGCCGCCGTGAGGACGGCTGCGTCGGCGTCGTCGTGATCGTCATCGGTGGCGGCATTCCAAACGCGGTCGAGCGCCGAGGCGATCAATTCGAGGGCTTTGTTCCGAAAGGCTTTGGAGGGAATCAAAGTGGACGCCGCTTCGAGGGCATAGCCCAACGTGTCCAAGACCGTGTCGCGATCGGCGCCGGCCAACAATCGACTCAAGATCTCGTCGACCCGCCCCGCTTCCCTCGCCTCGAACGCCACCCCCAAGGCGTGGTGGTACGCGCCGTCGGCGTAACACCGCTCGAACATGAGTTGCACCACTCGGGAGAGCTTGTCCACGTCGAGCGCCGCGGTCTCGTCGTCTTCCGCAGAGGCGGCGGCGGCGGCGCCTTCCCACTCCGCCGACCTCCGCTTGACGTACGCCTCCACCGCCGCGTTGACCAGCCGCTCGACGTACATGCTCCCCTTCCCCGCCCGGACGTCGAAGTGCTCCTCCCCGCTCTCCAGCGCCAGCCGCAGCGCCTGCACGGGCTCCTCCAGGTGGAAGAAGACGCGGGACGCCACGGCCGCGGCGGTGCGACGGGTGGACAGGTCGTAGGTCGCGGGGCGGCTCGAGGCGGCGCCGTCGTCCATGGCGTCGGCGGAGGCGTCGAGGGCCACGTCGACGTCGGCGTCGCCGCCTTCCGCGATGGCTTCGAGGTCGGGGAGGCATTCGGCCACTTCGTGCCAGAGGGTGTCGACGACGGACAGGAGTTTGGAGAGGGCGTGGGAGACGAGGGCCGGGTCGGACTCCGAGAGGAGCGCCAGGAGGCCGGAGGCGGTGGCGACGGGGGTGCTGCTGCTGCCGTTGTTGCTCTGGAGGGGCATGGCGAGGAGGGAGGAGGAGGCCATGGTGGAAGATTGGTGGTTCTTTTGGATGGATGGATGGATGGATGGATGAGGAAGAAAAAGAAGGTCTGTACTCAATGGGATAAATGAATATAATTATTTGGGATTGCTTGCTTAGACAGACGGAGGGGCCTTTGCGATGGATTCTTTGCTCATGGTCACCGTCAGTAGTTGATGGTTAACAATAATTATTTCAAAAATAGTAGATCAACCGTAGTTTTTTCATCCCTCTCTCTCGATCGTTGATGCGGCAGTACACGAGGGTTTGTATCGTAATCTACCATACTAATCTACGACGCTCAGGGCGAAGGCTCGCGATCTTATTCGCATTCGGCAGCATTCCGTCCACTTCCATTCGAAAAATGGTTTTTCAAAAAATCGACCTCGTCAATATTATACCGGTGTCTTGAGTCTTACCACGACCTATATATATGATATAATAATTTGATTTCGCGAGTCCTCGAAAGTCGAAATTCCATCCTCGCACTCGTTGTTATTAGAAAATATTGGACGCTTCAACTCCAAAATACTCTACTAAAATACACAATAAAATTGATTTCAACCTCTCTCTGCTTTTTACTCTGTTTTGTACACAACGCACAACAATCAGATCTTTCTACACACCCCAAAGTTTACTGTCATCCACCTAAACAACTCTAGTACCATATTATATTATATATATGTAAACAACACTGGTAGAGTATTATTTACTTCATCATGCATTCCTCATTTTCATTCTTGTAAAACCCTTCGTAACACCCAACATCATAATTTTCTGTGGAACATGAAAATTACTTATTTATTTCATTGAAAAATATGTTTAGTCTCATCTTTCATCCACTCTCCTAAAGATCCATTTGAGGAAAAAATGTCAAGTGTTGTGGATTATTTCTGGTATTTCCAATTTCTATTCTTGGTGGTAACATCAAAACTAATCATTACAATATTGCTAAAATCAACAAGTAGCTTATAAGGGACTTTAAAATACACCATGTGTTTGTCATTTTTCTCTTAATCTAGTACATTTTGGACTGAGTGAAAGAAATTGTGTCATTAACATGATATATGATATTGATATTTCCAGTCATCCAGATATAAAATTATGGAATAGCAATCTTTTTGTTTTTATTGCAGTAATATTTGTCTACACAGGATATCCTTGTTAGTTCAATTGATGTGTCTGAAATAATATCAAGAGTTTAAAAACTAATGTGACATTTAGGAACACAAGAATTTGTGTCATTGACTTTGTTGAGTGATGAGTGCATGGCCAATGGTATAACAACTAATTGGTTTCTTGTGACATTTGTAGGCATTAGAAAGACCCAGTGGTGATCTGAAAATTACCTCAAGATTTAAAGATATTCATGTTGTTTCTAACTTGATGACCTTAGCATGGCTCTATGAATTGTGGAACTTCACTCAATCTCTCTTTGAAAATTGAGCTTCAACATTTTTGTGATACTTTTGTTATAATAATGCAGGATGATATCATGTGGTTCCCAAGAAATAAGACAAACAATAGTAAACAAAATAAATCAATGAGCATGAGATTTCAGTCATTTCATTTTCAGGATATTTTCATTGACTCCATCATTGCATTTCATTCTGTAACGTTTCATGGTCCTTAACTTTTGCTTTTTCAGTACATCTGTAGAGTTTTTTGTTAAAATATCTATCTATCATGGTGAAAGCTTGAACAAAAACAAATGCATAATATCAAGTGAGCATGGAAGAGCTATCCAGGAAAAGATATTGATTAATTTTGCCATGCCCAGGAACATTGAAACAGTCATATGGTATTTCTTTCATTTAACTCATCGTAAAATCATCAGCGGAACAATCATAAGAAAAGATCCAGTTGTATGGAAGCGAGTTAGCCTTATCACTTATACTGTCATACATGACGGAAGTAATCTAGACAACATTGCGACAACCTTTTTTATTGATATTCATAAATGCCATGTTAGAATTATTTTTGATGCGTCCGCAATCTTTTTAAGGACACTGCTACTTTCTTCGCATGGAGTTCGCAGTGTAAAACTGCGTACTTAACGAATAGAAGTAACGCAATGAACGATTTTTTGCCCAGAGTGATAGTTTCTTGGCTTTTCACTCTCTAGGTACACCTTGGAACCAAAATCGAAGGCTATAATGTGCTGCCATCCACAATGTTGTAGAAAAGTATTCCTTACATCTTTCCAATTCCATCGCATTTTCCAAAAGAAATCATGAAAGTATAGCGTAGGACGTCCTAACTCGCAGGGGCCTTTCCGTAAGAATCAACAATTTCATCAAACATTCTCTTCAGGTCTCCGTACTTCTCCTCTGTGGTTTGCATGGTGATTGTCACGAGAGTTAAACCCGCCGAAGCCCCGGCATTTCTCAACGGAAGAAGAGTAAAAATTGTTCTTTCCAGATCAAGTCATCCATGTAAACATTAGATTGATATGAGCTTCAATGCCAAAGTTGCAAAGAGAATTCAGTTTTAGGTGCTAAAGACTCACCTGAAATGTTGAGGGGGTAACTTCATTGTCATTTGTCCCGCTTTGGCTTCGTTTGAGCCCGGTGTGGTTGGCACAACAGGGGATGCGACATAATCGAAGTAGTATGCTAATTATTATTGCATGGAAAAATGAAACAAATTGAAGTGGTCATAAAAATTCTCGTGACGCAGGCATCAATAAGTAACAAATAACTTGTAATGGCAAATAAACTTACCGTTATTTTTGCTTGTAGCAGAAAGCATCTTCGACGAATCCTCTGCTCCAGCTAAATCCCCCTTTGGTAAGATAGTGCTCTGCGCCACTTGGTCCACCGACCCAAAAGAAGATAACGAGGTGAAATCATCGCGGACGGGGGTGTACGCCACAAAGAGTAGAGTGTCGGTGGATCCTCCGTTGGATGCCGACTTAGGATCAACGAAGAAAAGGGCCTTGCGCCTTCCACTCAGCTTTTGGACCGATTGCTCCCATGATGAAGGGACTTGGATGCGGAATCCGTATTCGGGATCATCGTAAGGTTGAAGATTGGTGGAAGCCGCGTTAGCAAGGAATGGAAATGAGGAGGAAAGTATCGTCGACGATGCCGCGGCAATGGATTGAGTCAGAAGTGTCCTCCTGCTGCTATCGATGGACTCGACTTCGAAACAGTCATCTTTGATGGAAAACTTCCTAAAAAGTAGATGAGATCTTGAGGAGGAAGCTAGCGGTTGGAATGCACTTACGCATGTTGTAACTGCCAAGAAGAGCAAGAGAGACCTGCATTTGTTGTCGGTAATTGCCATGGTTGTCAAAAAGTGACGACTATCGGACAAAAAGCACGCACGAAAAAATAACAATTATCTGGGACGGAAGCAAAGATCAGCGCTGACGTCGTCGTCTCCTTGACTCATCTGCAAAACAGCAAATCTTTTTATTCTACGTATTTTTCATAATAGTTGATTATTGTTTTGAAACTTAAAATAATATTGCAAATATTTGCAGGAAAAATGAATTAAATATTAAAAGAATCTCATTTCTTAGTTTTTAAGTACGTAGTTATCGAAATTAACGCTCGCAGCTTTCTTTCATCTGTACGGTGTAATGATACAGGGACTCAAATTACAATTATCGATAGTAATGAAGGAGTATTCAAAGGGTACATAGAGGGGAAAATCAGAATGGCTATAATCACAACAGCAGATCAAAACAAGTCACAACGCATCTCTTTCTCTCACCTTTTTTGTGCGAACCATAATCTCATTAGTCAATAAACAGTTTTTACTCAGTGGATTTCCTGCTTTACATTGGCATGCCACAATTCCATCACAAAGTAATTAACTGAGAGAAAATCAAGTCATAATTGAGGATGTAAAATCAATCGTCCTTCCATAACCATCGTTACGTATGAAACGAGGCTGGTGTTTGGTTGGAATAATTGAGGTTTTGCTTTAAAAATAATAAAATTCTTTACAAAAATTTTACACAAACAGAACATGGCAATCTCCACAACACATAAAGAACAATTCATCCTTAATCTAAAGAGAGGTGTCATCTTTGACCTTATACCCCAAAGATTTTAAATATTGGGGCTGAACGATCACGTCGAGAGAACTCTCCTTTTTCGGTCCCCGTTGCGCCCTCAGCTTTTCCTCTGGCGTCCTTTTAGGAATATTGTCAACTGAGTCCACTTCAAACTCATCAGTGCATGGATTGTGACAAAGAACCAGACACGTGCCACAGCCTGGGACATGAACATATTCTTCGTCTTCCTCTGTAAGCTCGATACCTTCTGTTAGTTTGACTTCAACATCTACTTGATTCTTCTCGAGTGTTTCTGCAACAGCTACTTCGTAGGAGCGCGTGACAACGCGCCAGAAGGGCTCCTCAGGTGGAGCCTTCGTCCATCCTGCCTTCCATGCTCCAATGCAATAGAATCCAAGCACTAAGATCTCAACTATTCCATAGTAAAAAGGCACTCCCCTTTGAGCGGACATTTACAAAAATGATGCGATATGGCTGTATGAGCAAGCAGTGTTTGCCAAATAAGTCCAGCCCAATGGTTCACTTACATCGCCTCTACCAAGGCATTCCCGTTAAACATGGAGATTGCCACAGATGTTGCAATGCCAGTATTCTGGTAGCAACATTCAATCGACGACGAAACTCTCTCTGGCTTCCTCAGGCCCGTATAGGTAGTAACAATGTTGGCCATCAACAATGCGACTACGCATGGCGTTGCCACTCCCACATAAAATGTCCAGGGCCTTTCCCAAACGAAAGCATCTTTGTTGGCGTTGGAAATGACTGCAGAAAATGTCAAGAGAGCAACTCCGGCAAAATTACCAAACTAGAGAAAAGACCCAAACAATAATACTTGTCAGAGGCGGTATAAAATCCTTTTTTAACAGCTGCGGAACCCGACTTACTCTGTTTGCTCTTACGTTGAACTTATGGGAGTCAATCTTGTCGGTGGCAACGATTCCCAAACTGATTGCGGCAAAAACGACAATCAGCGATGTAAAGAGAGGTCCGAAGTCAATGATATTTACGAAGTCATTATCGGCTTGATTGAATGCCAATTTGCTGTAAATCATGAGATTTAGTGGTAGCATTACTATGGCAACAATGGTGCTTATAGCAGTCATGGTAACAGACAACGCGAGATCTAGAAAGATACAGGGCACAACGAAAATGAGACCACAGCAATTGGGGATATATTGGATATTTTCAAATGAATAAGTAAAAAAAAAGTTCATTACCTGCATTAAACACGGAACACCACCTGCAAGATGTGACGGATTATCCGTTATCCATTTGACAGATCAGCCGGGTTAGTGATGAAATTCAAAAAAAAGCATAAAATATTGGACTTTCCCGATTCAATTCGTCTCACCAATTTGAATATGATCCACCTGGCGAGCTCGTGATAACCAACAACGTAATGCCTGTCACATTATCCATTTGAAAAATTTTTACCGTAAGGAGACCAAGGATCGGTAGAACAACGAATTGAAGAATCAGACCTGATATGATGGCCTTCCTATTGCGAAGTTGTTTCAGAAGGCATCCGATGTCGACTGTGGCTGACATGCCAAAAACGAGGAAGAAGAGAAGGCTGTGCCCGGCTATTTCGGTGACAAAATCAGGAACCGCCATCTTACTACAAAATTGAAGGCGCACAAGTGATATAAGCTCGGAAAACAAAGGGTTTCAAAACAATTCGATGTAATTGATATTTGGCCGTTACTTTGGCACTCGTTGCCGCCAATGGAAAGATCTCAGCTTGCTATTTATGAATGCACGAGATGGCAATTACTTACATTATCAACTTGTTACGATATGTGATGACTGGTAATGGCAACGTAACGTAACATGCTGTATCATAATTTGTCCGTCAAGGAGCTATCATTCAACTGTTATCTAAGCATGGACTACTATGGTATCGTTTCAATCATTCGAGAGTTAATCTATCCGCGATTTGGAATTCTATCTATGGTAGTACCATGTCTGAAAATGGCGCGTCCAAATAGTAGTATGTATTACCCCCTACATATAAAGCGATACGGCGTCTGCGAAAACATCATTGTCAATAGATGCTATTGCCTTTTTTAAGAGGCACATACGTTAAATCAGATCGTTGAGGTGGATTAACACATTTTATTATATAAGCCTCGTCTCTCAAC
>JALLPE010001048.1:0-16324 GCA_036940025.1 Conticribra weissflogii | reverse complement strand
ATCCTTTATCAGCAGTAGCTTTCAGATATTGGCCAATTCGCTTGAGGGCATGTTTGTGCATGAGCTTTGGGCAGAACATATATCTTGCAGCACAGTTGACAGCATAAGAAATGTTGTGGTGTGTGTGCCCAGCAAGATACAATAGCATTCTAACCACACTGCTGTAATTGAAATGACCAGAGACAAGCTCATCATGCAAATGTTCTGCAAGAGGGTTTCTGTTGGCATGAGTGAACTTTCCATTTGTAGTGTCAACATCAAGGCCAAGAGTTTCCAATATGTGTTTGATAAGACCTTTCTGTGTCGTGCTTAGAAATCCAGTCTTAGGATTGTGCTTGATGTGAACTCCAAGAAATCAACATCATCATCCTCTTGCTCTAAATGAACTCCTTGAGAGCACATATCTGTACAGCCAGATAAACAATATCCTTTTCATTTCTTGCCCAGTAGATTAGATTGTTGACATAACAGATAGCAATGACCTTTTTACCAATAAAGAGGCAAGGGTCAAAAGGAGCTTGAGGTAGACCACAGTTACCAAGTTTCTCAGTGAGATATTTCCAGAAGGCATGAGGACCATGAAGCAAGACTTCAAGAGTTTGTACCAAGATGCTGAAAATCAAGAGGCATTTCAATATAAACTTCTCACTTCCCTCCAGAGTGGTATGAACAAAGGCAGTAATGACATATACTTGTGTTCAGATCTCAGATCTATTAGATTTTTAAGACTAGGCATGAGCTAAACAGTGGTCCACTGGACAATAGAGGCATAAGTCTCAAAGAAATTATTCCCTTTCAAGTGCTGATCATCACAAAACAAGGCATCAAATTTCTTCACTGTTCTATGTGGATTTTGCTTTCATTTGAAGGCCCAAGTTACATGAATAATATTCACATCATCATTACATTCATTCATTTTCACCCATTTGTTCCATGACACTAAATTCTTTTTCAACTGCTTTTCAATATTCATTTTGAAAGTGTCTGTTCATAGCTGCTGCCAGTTAAAATTGTACTCTTTATTTGATTCACATTAGGCCTTTAAGATAAAAGGGTTGGCTGCAATCACAAAGATTTTGGTGAAAGCCCCACTGTATTCATAGTCATCAGCAGCAAAGGTGATTGATTTTGAGTGCATCTTGACAGGAGGTAGTCAATGGTAGGAAGCGCGGAAGTGCAAATTAGAACTTGTGTGTGTCCTAAGGTAAACGCAAATTTGTTGGTTCTTCAGAGGAGGCCTGATAGACTTCACCAAATTTGCTTACTTTGGCATAGGTTTTCAGCATAAGGTTCATCATGATTGTTAGAATCAGGAAACAAAGCATCATTAAGGGCAACAGCATGATTATTGGGTTCAAGAAAAGGATTTTGGGGGGTGACACACCCCATAAAGCATTGCTAGGTATGATATAATATCAAATGAAATAGATTGAGAAATTCCATTTTCTCCCTCTGGAACAACAAGTGAAGGTGGACAATCTGAAGTTTCATTATAACTGTCAGACTGCTCAATCAAGGTTAAAAGTGATCAAGAAGGGCCATTAGGTGTTTTTCAATCCACTTCACTTGTTCATAAATTTCTGCAAGATGGTAATGTTCCTGGAGCTCAATGCAACAAGCATGGTGATCAGGCTCATTTAGACAACCTTCATCAAGAGAAAGTGGATGATATACAAGAGAGTCATCAGAAGGAAAGTCAACTTCATTATAGTACAAATAACAAACAGAATCGAAAATTTGGTTGAAGATATCATCAACCAGGTCATCATCGCCAGTGCTAAAAAGGTTGTCAAACACCATATGATAATCACATGAGACATAACCAGTTGATGGGTGATGGATGTTTGCCATAGGAGAACAATTTGTATTTCTCATTCACAAAGTTGCTCCAAACATGATTGGGATCTTTTGCTCATATTTGAGCTTCAGGTCAAGAACCAAGAACATAGAACAAAAAACCCCACACATGAGTGTTAAGTAGGTTGCAATGATTAACTTTGGTCTTGGTAAGTAGTTCTAGCAGAGGGTAGACAGGAAATGAAATTGTAAAACCAAACATCATGTTATATAGCAAAACATCAAAGTGCAAGATTATTGGTTTCAACCTCACTCCAGTGCAAAGAAACAGAAACCATAAAGTTGCAAGCCATATGTTGAAAATGCTAGAAGATTTCATTCAATAAACAAATCATATTTTGTAATCTCTTTTGAATGATTTGAAAATTGGAATAATGAGCTTAAGTTTTGATACAAAAATAATCTAGAACCTCCAGTTGCACTATGACATTGACTGGTTTCATCCTTATGGAGTTTGGAAGATTTTCATGATCATGATTCATTTTGCTGATGTGATGTTCTGTACAATACTTACTCAGATGTTGATAGATTTTTGCAGCCATCAGTCATCAAACTGATTCAAGAATTTTGTAATACTACCTCCAATTTCGAATGATATAGACAAAAACAACTCAAAAAATATACTTTTTGACACCCTTCCTTTTTGTCTTGATCAGGTCAAGGTTTGCACACAGTGCTCTTTTGTCTGATATACGGAGTCTCACCAAATGTTAACACCTGAACTAAAAGTTATATTTGCCACAAAATTTCTTTATCTTAACTGCATGATTGGAATGCAATTCTGATCCAAGATTTTTGTCATGATGTCACTGTCATTATCTGCTGATTTGACAAAGATGACCTTGATGATTCCATCTTCAATGTACTCTGTGACAAACTTATAACATATGTCTACATGTTTGGAGCATCCAGTGGTAGTGATATTTTTGGTCATGAAGATAGCCNATTATTGGAAGCTTGACCTTGATCTTCATGCTTTGTAATAGTTGAAGTACAAACATGACCTCCTTCACTGCTTCTGATGCAGCAACCCATTCTGCCTCTGAACTTGACAATGCTACACTGCGCTGAGCCTTGGACCTCCAACTGATTGGTACACCACAAACATAAAGTACAAAGCCAGAGATATTTTTTCTATTGTCTGGATCTCCAGACAATCACTATCACTGAAATAAATCAACTCCCATGGTTGTTCACTTCCTTGAATAGGTTAAATTTGCAATCCCAAATTTCTTGTAACCAAAACAAGATAACTTGATGAATTTCCTTGTAAACTGCCATATTAGCTCCATAAAGAACTTTGGATAGCTCCCTAATGGCATTTGCAATGACCAGACACAAATGCTTCACTTGGTAAAGCAACATCCCAACACCTGAACAATATAGTTTTTGTTTCGTAGATGAATATCTTCATTTATAGGGCAAACAATTCCAAAAGTTGGAGTTCCAGGGGGTCTTAGTTTTTCTCATGCAATGGACATTTTCCCAAACTTCCTTTCCAAATTCGCCAAAGATGAGGTTGTCCGAACCATGCTTTTGTTCTATCATAGTTGAATTGAATTGCATAGTACAAGTAGTCTCTCAAATCATCCTCCACTTCGACAAGAAATCCATTCTTCCTCAACTATTCAATGACATCCACAATTGCCTCATAATGGCCTACAATCATGTTGTCATACACATATATTGCAACAGAGACAGATCTCTTTTCATATTGTTTCCAGAACAGACATGAATCAACATCTTCACCATTGAATACAATTTCATGCAGAACTTCAACAGCTGTTTTGTGATATTGTCTTTCCACCTGTACAAGACAATAGATTCATTTATTCAGTGCAAGGACATCATCCTCTTCTGCATCTGTCATTCCTGGTGGACACTCCTTGAATTTTTGTTCTTCAGTGTTAACACTCAATACATAGTGTTCTGCAGAGAATAACTAATCCCTCTTTAGTAGGCGATTTACCATACTTCATTTTTATTTAAGTTACTTGCTCTTCTCTGACATAACTCATATCAATGGACATGCCTTTGTATGGAGGTACATGTACCCTTCCAAAACACTATAGCCCTTACGGTTTCTTCAAGTCTACTATGACCAGGGAGTTGTATGTAATGATGGTACAGCAGTACAGTAATTCTTTGTATAGAGTCAGGTTTTACTGGTAGCTTCTCATGCACAACAGTACTTCAACATTGTCCACTACTGTTGAGATAATATCAGCATATCAGATATCAGATGAAGAGAACCAGTCCTTAAGTGTGAAATCATATTGCTGTTTCTCAGGTATCTGGGCAAAAATGGTGCAATATCGTTCTCCATGATGTCATGAACAATAAAATGTATAGCATAAGTACCATGGTATTCCAAGACACACAAAGTATGATATGTGATTTTTGATAGGTGAAAAATTTTTTGTGATTAAAAAATCATCTGTTTGTGTTGTTTACATTTGTTTTGCTGTTACATTTGTTTTGCTGGTTCTAGTGAAATAAAATATATGTGAGTCATTACATCTGTGACAGCATTATCTATGTCTTCAATACACACAAACTCTGGCTGTACTCTTTTAGAAGGAGTCACCATCTGAGGATATGATCTATTGCAATTCCTATCACATTGACCAGTTTTCTTTTGGTCTATATATTTTTATACCAACCCCATATGATATTGTTGAGCTATTGAAATGTTTCTACACTACTATTAGTAGTTCAATTTCAGTGATCCTGTGCTTTTCTGTTGCATAATCACTTTTACTGAAAGGCAATAGGACAATATTACTTCCCAACTATGTTGGAGCACTTACATCAATAAATAATTCTAAGATTTCATTTTAGTCTGCATACATGATGATAATGTCATGCAAGATTAGGTCTTAAATCTTGTAAATGCAATACCATATTTGCTTGTCCAGATAAAGGGCTAAATAAAAATAGTGTAGATACAATTTTGGGAGATTTTGTGGGTAGTATTGATTGCTTCAGTCCATTGTTGTAAGTGGAAAGATACCATGAAAATTCAAATGGAATCCTAAATACTTTGTACTGTCTGTAACACAAGAAGACTACTGAATTTTTACCCTATGACCTTTGTCCTGTAGATGTTGGAGTATTTGTCTGAGATTCAATAGAACATGAACATGGTCACCCTTACTTGATACTTGGAGATCATCTAAACAGTCATGAACATAATCTAGACCCTGCATTAAACCATACACCCTTTTTATGAGAATTTCCAGGGATCTAAAATTCCCATTGAGAGACATAAGTATCCTTATATTCCCTCTTTTTCTGTGATTCCTCATCAAATTGTATTTAATAGTCTCCCACATTGAAATTTGGTGGTAGTATGCCAAAAACTTAGTTTTTGTTAGGGGATATGGCAAAAACTTTTTGCTCATTGACTGTTAAAAATCTTGTTTATGAATTTTACTTATCCGTTTTTCTGATGAATAATTTGTGATAAACTTCCTCATTCAATTCCTTGCATTATTTTCTTACATACCCAAAGATTCCAAGCTATCTACACAGAATATTTCTAAGCATACTATGTACAAGGTAAGTTTTACCATGCAATGGTGTAGCATTTCTTTCCTTCAAATCAAATTGTACAAGTGGAATATCACACAAGCCTAGTGTATTGTCAAACAACATGTCATATTGATACTACTCCCGGTATATCAGCTTTTTTGCACTTAGCATGAAGTATCTTAAGTATTTGTTTAGTTACCTCATTGTTACTGTTTGGATGTAGATTATGCATTATTTTTGTAATATGAATAGACATGAGTAAGTATCATTTAAGCTTCATAGTTTTTATATACCATTTAAAATCATTTGAAATTAAAAACCTTGTGCACAGTTCAGTGTTTGCATAGCTTCATTACCTATGATCAGATTTTTTGGGTGCATCAAACCATACTGTTGCTACTGAATGACTATTTAATTTGGGAAATAAAAAGTTCTAGGACATGGGGGAGTGTACGCATATATATGCCAAGTGTTTACATCATTTTTGGGCTTAGTAGTTGTGTGATGTCATAAGCATTTGCCTTTTGTTTACAAATAAGATGTCTTAATCAGAACAACTATCAAGGAGTACATTTCAGTTTTTAGGTGATTTCATTGAAACAGGGGATGAAGTTCTAGGGAATTTTAATAAGCTTATAATAGCACTCACAAAAGTAGGTTGAGAAACTTTGACTTGAAAAAATTTGGAAGATTATTGCATATTGTTGGTAACTTAGCATACTATTTTCTTTAATTGACAATTACATACTAAACTATGTTCCCCTGACCAAATGATTCATCAGGAATTGTTGGAGTTGGTATTGGAGTACTTATGCTTCCAGCTTAGGACTTTCACTTTTTGTAGGATGCCAATTGGTCAATTTTTGCCTGCTCAGCTAGTACTAGAGTATAGTTTGTCTTCACAGCCATAGTTTGGTAGTTGTCATGGGAGTACTGTCTTCATTGTACTATTTAATGTCCTTGGTATTGTGCATAAAAATGGAGCAACTGCTGCAGTCCTCACAGTGCTTGCAGTGCATGAGTTCAGCAGAGTTTCATTTGGAAATCATTGCTTGTTTATTCTTATTTGGAATCTCTACCTTTGCAGTGGCTGCCACATTAGCTTTGATAGACTCCAACTTGTCAATCATTTTATTGATATCTCAACCATCCAAAGTTGATCAGTCAATGATTGTCTTATACTGGTTTGCAATATGAGAGGCATCATAATCAGGAGTATAATGTAAAGATTTTCTTCAAGTACTTGAGGTACTGATTATTCTTGCACAGATATAAACATGTGATGTATACACTCTGGCCCTGGTCCATGAGGTTTACATAGATTAATTTCATGTAGATGGCAAATGTAGAAGCTGCTCTCTAGTTTAAATAATATTGACAGGGCTCTTTGGAGTATAAGAGTTCTCATTCTTGTCATCAATATGATCCAGTAATAACCAAACATGGTATTTGTTAATGGCTTGTTTGCAGGCATGTAGCATGTACTGCAGTAGGGCTTAGAAGGTAATGAGTAACTGAAACATACTTGAACTTGTTTCCTCAATGAGTTGTTGCGTCTCAGTATAAGTTGTGAGTGAATCTTGTCTCACAGGTTTTTCTTCTTTGACATTTTCCTTTTAATGCTAGACCATTCAACAAGGGAAATATTGTACTCTTCTTGAAGACTATTTTTCCCTTCAGGTTCTCATTGGCAATCATGCACTGGACAGTTCCCTGCTCTCTAGTAGGTAGAGAGGATGCTTCTCTTTGAACCCATTAAGCAACTTTTCCTTGCAGGTAGGAGAGTCTTTTGTACTGATTTTGGAACAGGAGTCAGAAATGAACTGGAAAATGTAGAGTGCTAGATTCAACTGTTTTGGGCTTAATACTTGAGGCTTGAGGAGATAATAGGAGACTATGATGAGAGACTTAGGGGAGGTATGATTTCTCTCAGGAGAGAAAGTTTTATTGAGGTAGCTTTTTTCACCTTGATTGTCTTTGTCGTGTTTAATGATCATGTGGGATGATGCCCCCCTCATCCAGGTATTTGTTACAAATTCAACAGTCTGTGTTGAGGGATTCCAACAGTAGAGTGACTTATTGTTAAGGAGTGGTTGTGTAATGGTTCTGATAAGATGTGTAAGCAAAATGCATTCCCCAGTTTTATGGGTAGAGAGGAGACAAATACCAAATATCACAAGGTTCATGGTGAAAGGCTTCATCTTGGAAGGCTTCAGAGTGTAAATTGTTGGGAGGTGACAGTTTTGTTGCATATGGGCTGTGGGCGGTTGAGCTCTACATACCCAGTGAAGGTGTAATGTACAACTATATTCCCACATCCTATATGTATCAGTGATTATGTGTTTACATTGTAGTTGTAGATGATATCCAATATGTTTGAGAACAAAGGGAGATGATAGCAGTCATTTTCCAATAATGGCAATTTATTGTACAGAAGATTTGTAATGGTAACTAAATTTGGTTCCTAACTTGAGGGAGGTTACATTTTGTCATATCCTTCAAGCATTCCAAATCAATAGTGATAAACACACAAAAAGAGGTCATGAGATGTATACAAACTAATAGAGGCAACATACAACTGTCAAGTTCACCTCAATTACCAACCACAGAGTTGTGAGTTGAAGAAACTACAAAATCTGAGACAAAATGAATAATCATTGTGGCAGATTCATTGCAGTTTCAATAGGAAGACTACCATATCAGCTTTTTTCTTATTGCTCCCAGCATGACATTAAACGGCTTCTTCTTTGTTCAATTGTTACATTGAGTTGGGGGGTTCATTGGTTTGATTTGACAAGCCCCAGACAAGTTTCTAGAGTATATTGTGACAGTTGACAGTAAGTATCATGCTGCAGTACATATTTGTGTTCTGTATAATGAGATTAATAATGATCAACAAGAATACATCACACATACAGTAATACTAATAACCTGGTTAGAATCATAAAGATTTCTTAAACTTTTTGACATTAGACTATACCTCCACCAAAATCCAATCTTATCCCTTGAAAAAAAATCCATAGTCCATCTAGCAAGATTTTGATTGTGATCATAAAAAGACATCGAATTTTTTTTTGAAAATACATTGAACATTGTAATTACAAGACTACCAACCCTAATCAAAATAGACTATTTTACATTTCTAATGTCATCTAAATAGTGTTGTTTCCAATTTTCTATGCTTTATCATGATATTTAATAAGAATTTCAGCTGATTCCAGTGTCAATTTTCCAATCCATTAGAAAATATCAATTGATATTTAAATTTTTCATCCATATTATTTTAGTGCCAGAGGGGTTATTTATCTGTTTCTTTATGTGACATTCATTTCAGACTATGAAAGGTACTTCTACCTTATTCCTGAATAGGAAATTGTCTTATTCTGCTGACAGCAAATATGATTATTCCAATTGAATATGAGCTCTGGATCTAGTTTGATATTTTTTGACATTTCCCGTTTTAGACTGGATTGTCATGGTCCATTTCAATTACAAATTTTATTTGCAGCTGGTTTCATATTCAGTAAGCTGGCTGATAAATCTTTTGAGGCCTCATAGTTATTTCATTAATGGATTGCACTTTTTCACTCTCTTCTGCCTACCACAAGTCTAAGAAACAAAATTCATGCTGATGACATCTTGTACATTCCACCATTTCAGATTATTGCTGTAATAAATATCTAATAATGCAAGGAGTATTTTCCATTCTTTAAATTGACAAAAAAACTGCCACCTATTGTTCAGAATGATGGATGAAAGCTAGTATGTTTTTCCAGGCCACATAAAGTGCTAGATTGAATCAACAGTTGATGCCAATTGTTCAAAACCAATATCTGCTTTTAGGTGCATGTTTGAACTGATATTTGCATTTGATGAGTATCTCCATTCAAGTTGTTTCTCATATTTTGCTATCCAGCACAGAAAGACTACTCCAAGTCACTATGCTCCTCAAACCAAACCAACGCACCATCCCACCGACCACATTGACCAGTGGGTGGGCACAGAAAAAATTCGGCTGGTACGTAAAATCCAGGGACCCTGTTTTTTGATCCAGGTGTAAAGTAATTTTTTCGCCGTTTCTCTTTGTATTAATATTGCTATTAAATATCATCAGGTAATAACGATCGAAATAATACCAACGTGGGTAGATCAAATTAGTCGCGAATTTGATCTATTGGATATAGATAATAGTATTGTTACAATTTATTCTATTTTCAAACTTCAATTTCATATTTCTCCTTTCTCTCTAGTGGAGAGAGGCTTTTATCAAGTGATTTTGCGCAAACGCCCAAATATTATTTGCACATATTCCCCTACTGCCTCTGGGTAGTTTTGAAAAGATATCTCTAATGCCCTACGAGTGTGAGGGTGGTTTCGAATAGATCCGATATTGTCAGTCGAAGATGCAAAACACAGCAAAGCAAAGCAAGCTCCCTCAATGACCTCAGACGAGTCGGGATTATACAGAATTGCATTCATGACGGCTTCTATCTCTCTCTCGCTAACTGGACGGATAGATTGATCTGCATCCCTAGCGAGGTTGCACAAGATTGCGCATCCTTCGGACTGGATCGTGGCGTTTGTAGGATGGCTAGCCATACATTTTGCAACAATGGAGCCTGTTCCTTTCAATATTAAAGTCGACTGGCCTACAGTGTCTAATGAGATTACCTTCAAAGCTCCGAGTGCCATAACTTGAAGATATTCTACTTCTTCGTATGACATCATTGCATTCAAAACACCATTGCATCCACCGAGATTAGCTATGTGCTTTCTATGAATTGCATTCATGGCCAAAGACCAAAGCAAACCACACGCTCTGGTTTGAATATCTAAAGAAGTTTCCTTGTGAATGGTCATAGCTTCGACTATCGCTTCAAGTGTCCTGCCTTCAAATATGATTTTGTGCTTATTGGTGTCTGATTTTCTTGCAAGGATCCAAAGTGTCGTCATGCAAAACATGGCCAATTGCTCCGACCTATTAATATCATTGTCAAGAATTAGCATCTCAGATACAATCTCAATTGCATTTGCGTCGTTATTGGCGAGCATGCAAGTAGACACGACTTCGCGAAGAGTTGAAATATCCATTCCATCCGATTGGTTGTCGTAGTCGCGTTCATTTTGCTGAGGTGGAGGTGGTTCGCTGATTTGATGATTTGAGATTCTTCTTTGCTGTCCCCAATCCAAATCTTCCTTGATCAAAGGCAAAGATCCTCCAAATTTCTTGACCGAGGTTGTTATGACAGTGCAATCACCACTTTTCAAAGCAGTCTCGAGGGTAACAAGTGAGATTTCATCGTCGTCCATGATAGGAACTCTTAACACAGAGTTTGGGATTAAATCAGCCCCATCTGACGAAGGAAGGACGAATTTTCGATTTTGTTGAGGAGTTCTGGCGCAATGATGAGCGATAACCTTCGCAAGTTGATCCATAGGTTGGGGCGAGGAAGGGTTAAATATGTACTTGTCATCTGTTTCGTCTTCGAAAGGATCGGTACATTCGGGTTCACCGTGATCTTCCCGTGCTTTTGAACACACCCTATGATCTGTTGAAACAGGTGTATACGCAGGTTGGCCCGGCAAATTGGCTATTTCGATCTCACCAGAACTTTCCGGCCTCTGACGCTGTTTTTCTTCATCAAAGAGACTCCCGATGTGTTTTTCTCCGGAATGATGCTTTCTATGTCCACAGCGATGCATGTGAGATCTTTCGCTTTCATTATTACTTTCCCTATTCTTTACACGATGATTAACACGAGAGCTTCTTTTGTTGCCTTTCCTCTTGTCTCCTACTTTGCTTTGAACAGGCTCGCCGAAGATGTTTTTGGTCGTCGCTTCATTCAAGTCATCGTATTCGTAATCGAACGTCATATCGTCATATGATGCATTGCAATCTTCGCTCTTTCCATTGGCTGAATGGTTAGATTCCCCAACCGATTGACTCCGTCTAATGTCTTGGGTTCCTCTCTCATTATTTGCAAACGACTTTCTCCTATGTCCAAAAATTCTAGACCACTGACTTTCAACTCTTGACAACCTACGTACATGATCAGAATGCAAAATCTGATTTGTTGGTGTAATCTCGTGGCGTAGGTGATGATTATGGCTTGCCTTTTTAGTCGACGGAATCGGGTCTTGATCTGGATGGCACGCAAGGCAAATCCCATTAAAAACTTTATGTTCTATACTGAGTGGAATTGCTTCGTGTAAAAGCCCGCCGAAACGCCGCTTGATGATGAAACATTGCACAGGGTCTACGCGACATGTGTCACATAGACCGTGGCGGATGCGGTCAGCTCTAATTTGGGAGAAAGATTTGATCTGTCCTGATTTGCTAAATTCCATCGCGTTCATTTGTTTATTTTTGTTTTCTCGTGGAAATCACCATTAAGGTTCGGCAAGGACTCCCTATGTTATTTTTTTATGGCCAAGATGTGAACCGGGGTTCGCGTTTCAAATTGACATTGAGCAATCTCGCGACTCCAATAGAGAAGAAAGTACAGTACTTAAACCTTTTTAAAATTTAGTAAATATCATTCACAAACGCATCTACGAGTATTGCTACCTACAATGTAATACATGAGAAAAATCGCGAGACAGGATCTTTCAGTCAGTGGTCCCTATCTATCCATTCATCGCTGTGATCTCTTCTATGCGTGTACAACACTGGGGTAGAGTGTGCGTTTTTTATTTTTTTACGATAAAAAACTTGATACCTTTCTACCCGTACCGTTAAAAAAATTTTAGTCACGTCGATATCCATTAGGGGTTCGCAGTCTTGCTTCTAATCTCGAGACAGGGTGTCGATCTCAGTCGCTCTCTATTTTTGCTTCTGTCTTTTCGTTGTGATATGTAAACGCTTTAACTATACTATATTGTATGGATTATTACAATATAAATAAAAAACGCTTAGTAGGCCGAAGTAACACATGATGCTGAAGTACTGTACTTTTTACTGTCACTTAAGAAGATTATTTGGAGGCTCGCAGTTTTTCTTTTCCCAAAAACAGAGCACGACCACGATCATGATGTGGTACTATGTATGGTACTGAAGAATTGTGAAATATGTGAAGAGGTGAAGCAACATTAAAAAGAACAATAATTTCAACTTCGGTCCACGAATCAATCAAGCTCAAAAATTCAGGAAATAAAACTTCTTTCAGGAATTATTACGACTACTACTGCCTCACAGCAAAACACGGTTGAAGAACCATTAATATCGTCCAAGTTGGTTCTTGCTTGCAGCTTAAACCGCTCCAATCTATGTGACCATATACCCACTTAGGAAAAAATATTATTTTACATGTGCTTTTAATAGTATGAAATTGTCGTAGGGAAGATATCTTCAACTTATGAGATGCTGTCCGATCACTATAAAATCCAACAGTATCCCCAACATTTATTTGGTGGGTCCAACAGTGCCAACCAAATGCAGTCTATGTAAGGTTTTGTTCAGATTGTAGAAAATTTAATTCCATGTGCGTTCAATGAAAAATATTACCAGCCTCCCATGAGCTTTTTTGCATGATACGGACCATACACATAACCTCCCACTTCCAAATCAACATGAACATGAGGAAAAAATAGTGGGCAAATTCAGATACACATGACTCTTGATGCTGTTTGAGGGATATTTTGAAGAGAACATACTGTAAAAATTACATATGTAAAATATATTAATTCCTGTTTTATTTTTTATCATCCATTGGTAGTTAGTCAGAGCATATGGACAATAGATTTTTCAACTTTGTCAAGATCAAATGAAATTTCTGTTGGTTGGTCAGCATCTGGACAAAAGCTTGGTTTGACTTTAGTGCAGCAAGTTTCAATTTTACTGTTTGTTTGTAAATTCTTAATAAAATCTGTCACAATTTTTACTGTAATAACAGCTTGATTGGATGTAGTAATGCCAGACATAATTGGTGCTGACAAATTTACTCACACATCTCAACACCACACACCATAAAAACACAACAAATCTACAAGACACCAAATTAGTGATAAAAATTTAGCAATTTTGTTTGGCACTGCATAATTATTTTTGCCAAAAAATGCTACAGATGCTATGATACAAAAGCAACAAAATTGTTGCTAGTCTTTGATAGCAACAGTCACTAGCACAAAATTGTTGCTAGATAATATAAGATTGTACAACCTAATAGTGTACAGCCTATCTGTCTTTCTGTCTTCAAAAATTCTTACAGACTGTTATGGAAAAAGATGTTTTGAGCAGAAAATTCAAAGAAATTTTTCCACAATAAAAACTTAGCACCACAACAACTCTGTTCAGCAAGGGACTGCCACAACCAATTTTTGTTGATGCTGATGACTGGTGAAGATTGGCTGTGATTGAATCAAATCATACCATTGATGAATGACATGTTTCCTTACTCAAGAAAGAGCCAATTTCTTGAAAAACAATAAAATACCAGTATTTGAGTGACATATCATGACAGAATAGATAAATATAAATTGCTTGATGGGTATAATGCATTTTTGATGATACCGGCCCACAGCAACAGTTTTACAATAGACAGAATCCAGTGTCACTTTAAGTTATGAAGTCTTACTTACAATTAAGCATTTTGTGCTTAAGTGAGTATCATGCTACATTATGATGCTGTGATGTGATTGATAAAAGTATTGAAAAACCTGTATTAGCGTACTTTAAAGCACAAAGCCTCTACCAACTATATACTCTGGTAATGCTTGTACTAACTATCTGCCATTACCTTGCTCTCTAGGTAGCAATATTGTGATGTTGAAAGGAGTTATTATTCAGGAAAAAGAACTTGGTTTATGTCATAATGCAAAAATACTAGAGTGCAAAATTTGTGCTAGCAACAATTTTGGTGCAAAGTTTGTGCAAGGAACTGTTGCTAGCATGACATCAGGATATCATATATTATAAGGCATTTATTGCACAATATTTTTGTGGAAACATTATAGCCAACATTGTTCCTTCCTGAGCCTTTTTTATGAATAAAAAATAAGATGGGAAAACTCTGTTGAAAAAACTGAGCAGATTTAGGCTCAAAAATAACAAAACAAGTGATTGTTCAATCAAAATGTTAAAATATGAAATATTTTTACTTCACTGATATTGACCAAGTAATTTTCATATGTGCCTGTATCCAAGGCATTTTTTGCAACAAATTCAGTTGTCACAATAAATAATATGTCATCAAAACCAGCCACAAAAGATTTTCATATGTTGCCATACTTTTTTGTGGTTCTGTGTTTCTTACTCACCATCTTACTTGTTACGAGCATGTTTGACTTGTCAGTTATTTAATATGATTAAATGACCACATTTATTCAAAATGGTATTGGTTGCAGTAATTCACCAATGATCATACTTCAATTGTAGATTAATTTTCACTAAGTATTGAACCTTACAAAAACAATGAAATTTCTTTTTTTTGGCAAAAAATCGCAATAAATTGACTCAGTCCTTTCACTGACATCAACTTCCTCTGTTTGATATTTACCATGCCTGATTGTCACCATTGAAAATCCTTGGGTGAATATTCCACAGAAATTAGCTGACAGAGATTACTTGAAATTTGGAAGTTTTACCAATTTGGGCACGTTGGGCCATCAAGCCACATCTTCAGTAAGAAGTAATTGATGATTTCATGCACAAATAAGTATTTTGTTACAGTGTTGAATTTTTCATATTTTCATTATAACCGATGTTTTTAATGCAAGAATAATTTATCAAAATTTTGATTATGAAATTTCAGCTGTCATTTTTCACTAGATTTCTTGTGATAAGGATAACCACCAGATCTCTATTTCAAAACAAAATTACAAAAACACCACATCATAACATACATCAGTTTTTGATAATAACAACATTCATGTAAACAAATTTGAATATGGCATGGCCTAGTTGGTAGAGAGCCAAACAAGTTGGACTTGGGCCTCTTACATTTAAATCCTTAACATGATCAATACCCTGTGCCCCAAGATGCAGCCTTCAACCTGGTCTCATTCATTTGGATGCAGTTTCCTCATGTGATGATGTAACCACTGTGGTTGATTTATCTAATCAGTATTTTTTCTTCAGCAAGTTTTTATTATCATTTCTTGCCTCTCAAAGTAGCAGAGATTTCTGCACTATAATATCTCCCAGGGTTTGAGAGGAAGTCTTGTCTGTCATTATATTCTAATATCATTATTTCATTAATTCTTTTAACTAAATACTTCTTTTCCTCACTATATTCCTTGCTGCATTGCAAGTAGTAATATTTTTGTCTGAAACTCCTCATTATTTTCAACACTCCTTCTAAATCATCTCTTTGCAACTAAGTATTTATTATATTTAATGTTTCTGCTATACACAAGACTTCTCCTTTTTATACATCAAATAATGAGTGAGTATTACTCACTAGTTTTACCAGATTCAAGACTCTTTATTTTTACAACACCAAACAAGTAAGGAGTCCTTACTTACTCACCATTATGTATAAAACTAATCAGTTGCAACTCATGAGGGTGACCCAAGCAAAAACGAAAAAATAGCCCCTTGTTGCTCATTTTGCTTGTGATACTTTCAAGCATCTTGTGTATGTCTTTCTTGTTTTATGTTGTAATTGTACCATAAGAGAGTACTTATTTTGCGCAAAAAATTGAATGTTAGTTTTCATTTTTTTGTCATTGTTCGTAGATTTATGTACTTTTTTTACTTGGTCATCTAGGTACTTTGGTTGTAATATTATTTTATAGGTGTTTACCTTGATACATTATTTTTGTAATATTTTTTAGATACTCCGCTTCTGCCCAGAACCTTCTGTCCATTTGTGTTGGAACTTTTTGAAAAAAATTGGTGCATCATCACTTTTTGTATAATGTACGTACATTTATACCAAGCTTACTTTCTTTTTAGTCTTTTACTCTGTTCCCAGGAAGATATGAATCTGTCAAA
>JALLPE010001047.1:0-18726 GCA_036940025.1 Conticribra weissflogii | reverse complement strand
ACCTCCGCGCGTGCAAGGCGCAACGACGCGACTTCACACCGCTGGTCTACTCTGCGGAAGGGATGCCAGGTCGTGAGACGCGAGCAGCGGAAAAGCGCCTGGCCAGCGCCCTTAGCGCCAAACTGGAGCGCCCGTACTCAGAAATGGTGACATGGGTGCGCCAGCGCATGTGCATTGCGAATGTGCGCCAAGCCACCCTCCTCCTCCGAGGCAGTCACGTTCCTTGACAATACGGGGGCCACGACCAGGCAAGAGACGGCGCCGCAATGCTGGATCTGCGCTCCAACACGGAGTGGTAGACCCCCAACTACATCCCACATGACCAATTGACGGCGCTTCACGCGCCGGCACACTCAAACTTGTAACCGCGCCCATATCCATCTCCGACACCTACGGCCACCTACGGCCACCTACGGCTGCTCCTCCCTCAACGCCAGCACCGCGTACTGTCCCCACAGCAAGTCCACCAGGAGATCTGAGACGTATTCACACCTATCACGGACGAACTTTGCCAAAACCATCGTCAACATCCTGTGCTTTGTTTACATGCGTTATTTCTGTTGAATCGGTTTTGTAGTTATATATTTGTAGTGAGATAAATCTAAACAACAACAACAACCCCTTCTTGCTCTGATTCATAATCCCTGTCCTTTGCTTACTCTTCAGCTGCTTTCTTCTGTGAAATATCAGATGACTTCCTGGTCTTCATCCTTGAATCAAAGGTCTCCTTCTTCATTGCACTCTCCCCCAACCATTCATTGTGTAAAGTTGGCACAGTGATTGTAGTTTGGTCAATTTGCTGTGGTGGTGAGTGATTAAAATGGCAACAGTGTTAATTTTTTTACTTTTCGGGCAGAACTTCCCAAGAATTATGAGAGTTGCTTCCTTTAGGGAACACATCAACAATTGCATTGGTGAATGAGATTTTTTGTAGATTTATGAATTCCTTATTATATTGAGGAGTGATATAGTAACTAAAAACATGGCAGATGTTGACATCAGTGAATGGGGTGACATGGAACTACCCAAACTGGTAATAAAAAATACCAAAGTGGTCTTTTCATTGCCATGATTTTTGTATTACTGCGTTTGCACCAGTAGTATATAGGAAAAGGCAGTAACATATGTAAGGAAATACCGTGGTAACTGCCATCCTAGACAGGAAGGGATGTAATCCAAGAAGTGGCCTATTTCAGTTGTGGCAATTTTTTCATTCTTTCATCAAATACTGCTCAAAAATTGGGGGAATTGCAACAACCACCTCCCCTCAACCAAGCATGTTATCATTTTTCAACTACTATCATTGGCAAAGTAATGAATTTTTTGTTACCAGCTTTGAGCACACTACCTACTATAATAGCCAGGGTTTAGGAACCACCAAATGTGATTTTATCCTTATTTGCTGTTAGTGGTGGGAGGTTGCAATTTTATTATTACTATGTATATTTTGATGAATTTTTCACATTTTTATGGTCTGTCATTGTTGCTCCAACCAACTTAGTCAAAAGTGGCCATGAATGACATGATTGGCCCCAACAAATAAAAAAACCAACACTCACAAACACAAGCCAATCAGAGTCCTTTTCTTGCAAGATTATGAACCTTTGTAAAGTATGGTCATGCGGATTTAGATTGAAAAATAGCCATGTAAGCAATATTGTATTAATAATGAGATGTATATTTTGTTATGTCCATATTGCCCAAGCAGTGCACAAATGCACAAATAATCTCATTCGTTTATTGATAAACTCAGTCATGACAATGAAATGTCTTCAAATCAAGCCACAACAGATTTTCATATTTTTGTTGATCTTTTTTGATGGTGATAAGATAGGGATTATTCCCCAGCTTATACAGTACAAGTTTAACAAAGATTGTCTTGCAGATAATACATGATCTGTTCAGGGAAAGTACTGCCTTCATATGCACCCTGTTTCCTTAAAGTGATATATATCTATATCTGACTACATTCATTTGAAATTTAAAGGACAAGAAGCATTGCCACAATAAAATTTACTTTCAGTTGATGTGCAACAGTTCACATGAGTACTTCTAGAAGTCAACTTATGCCTAGCTAACTGTTGGGTGGATACCACTAAAAAGATCCATAATGCCACCAAAAATACAACACCTGATGTAACATTGGCAGATGGGCCAATTTTTTATTGAATTGCTGCACAACATTAATTATTCTTGTTTGTAATACATCAAATTATTGGAGAATAATTGATTGCCATCCTCACATGGTATGGTGTTGCAAAGCCAGGGAATAGACAAGTTCCAGAGAGGAGAGAGAAATAGAGGAAAATTATAGAGGATGGAAATGCTGCTTCTTCTTATAAAGAGCAGACTATGGAGGAAGGGACAGCCTTGGAAAAGCTGCAGGCTAAGAATATCTTGATCAAAGTGACAGTTTTTAGTCACTTGAAGGAGCAGCGTATGCAGGAGCTGTTGACAACTTTCAAGGCCCTGCCCCCAGAGGAGAAGGTGGCAATGGCTGGTCAATATGACTGGTGAAATGGTTAAGAAGGATAAAGAGGAGAAAGAGAGGAGGTGGTGGTTAAAAATAATCATCATTGTTGATAAAAATATCTCTTGTTACACAATCTTACATGTAGTGTAATTTCAGGATTATATTCACCTTAGACGCATTGATGCTGAGAATGTGCAGACCCCTTCCCTCAGTATGCAGGAAGTGGGCTGCAGTAGCCTTAAGGCTTTGAAGGCATTGGTGTCACCATGGTGATGATGGTTAATTGGGGTGATGGATTTTGATGAAAATCCGATTGTCAGAACAAAACTGGCTGCCATGCAAAAAAACTTTTCAGACTGGGTACAAAAACATAAGAGGATTTAAAAATCACACATCAACTGGTATCTGGTATTAAACTTGCAGAAATTAAAAAGCATACTTACTCAAAATTCAAATATTTAAAAAACTAAAAGATTACTAGCTTGATTAGTTTTACAATTTTTGTGTTGTTTTCTAATGCCAATGTTGCAACACCATGTTTTCAACGACATGAAAAATTTCTAATTTCACTATTTCACTATTTCACTAAAAATGTCCCAAAATATTGCAACATTTTGCATGTTGGAAATGGAGGTGAAACATTTTGAGATGTTTTCATATTTGTAACATTGTTTATCCATCCAATGAGGACTCTCTTCCCTCCATCTCTTTCTTTTTGCAAGTTTGAAATTTCCTTGCCATGTACCAGATCCTTTCCAAGCCACTTCCCCCCTTCCATGAACACTGAAACAACCATCATCAATCTGTGGCATTACTTTCCTCTCACCACATCATGTCTTTGCTCTCTTCCACTACAAAACCCACTGCTTTAACAAGCAGAGGAGTATGGTAGTGATCTTCCAGAGCCCCTTGATTGTGCTGACCTGATCTATCACTCTGAAATTTTACTCATGCCCTTCACCATCAAATACCTCAACCCCCTATATTACTCAAATTATCCACAACTTTAACATGGATCAGACTGCCCACCTCAAATACTACATTGCACTTGCCTTCCATCATTTCACCCTATGCTCCAATTGGTATTGATGTTGTGCATTCTTGCAATCCTTAACAACTCCAACAATTGGCTAGACTTTCCCCCTGTACATATGCCTCATCCTGTCCAAAAATTTTTTTCCTCATTGCTGCTTTCCTTCTACTACAAGATTTAACAAAATTAAAATCTTTTTTTTCAAAAGTAGCAGTGCACTGTAATACTTTTTTGTATCAGATAAAGAATTACCTTCCAAGTCATTATTGACAATTAGTTGATGTAAGATCTCTACATCAAATATTAAACACAAACAAAGTTATGATAAGGCCAAAAAATGTATTCATCCCAAAGAATCAACTAACAAATATGCATGTGACCATGTCATTGAAGTCGATTTCATTGAAGGATGTAAATGAAAATCAAATTGCAGACCTTTAATATAATTGAAAACCAAACTCTTTTCATGACAAAATATAAACTGCCAGATTTAGTCATTCTTCACCAAATTTTCACCATGTTACATGGTAGAATATTGGCATCACAATATTTGGTCCATTTAGATCATAGAACCTAACAAACAATACTGTAGTTGGCTCTTGAGGATGAACTCACACTTGATAAACTGTATTTTGGATTGCACTTGTCAAATGTGATGGAATAATTGAAAGAAACTTGATGCTGCAGACATGAAACAAATACAGCTTCTCTTTTCTGTGTTTCAAAGAAAAAATCCAGAGCTAAATATGTTGGGCATAGAGCAAGGCCTTGCTAACAGAATATAATTATGACAAGTCATATGACTATACATTAGATGAAAAAATGAAAGAATTGTCAGGGTAAGTATGATCATTGCAGAGCAAAGAATAACAATGAAAAGGACCATTAACAAAAGAATAACATTTGCCATTGAGGAACCAAAATGAGAGTAAAGCTGAGTTGAATGCATGCAATATAGAACAAGTCTTGGATAATTGGATGATAGATGTGCCAGTAATCTGTTAGAATTCCTCAATTGAACTAATCCAAGATAAGCCATTTTTGATCCATACTTGAAAGGACTAAAAGTATTCAAATCTCAGTATATAAACCCCATGGTAACACCTCAAATCAAGTGCACTAAAACTTATGTATGAAAAATATGTTATCATACAGCAGGCAGCACAAAAACTAATTTTGGGATAAAAGAAAGTCATGTCAGGGATCATTTTGCTTTGGAAATTTTGTTATGGTGATGAGATATTGGATGAGATTAAAAAGGTTCCTATACTTGAAAGGTCACAGCTCAGAATATATTACATGGTTACATTGCAATGCTGAAAGTCCATTGCAGTGGCATTCCAAAAAGCATATCAAAGTATCTACCATTGAGATTCAGGGGAAATGAAAATTGTGGCAATAAAAGGTATTGATTGTAAGCATGTCAAATCCTACTAACAACAAAATTGAAGTACTAGTTGTAAATCAGGACAAGCTTGGAGATGGTTCTAATGAAATAATGTACAAAACATATTTATTGAATTAGAACTAGCTTCTCCTTCATGATGACAATTGTTTTGATTATCATTTGGGACATGGTTCAATGGCAGCAAACAGATTGCCATTGCCGCCATTTGGGCAATCTTAATTTGTTTTTACCAGCTCAGCTGTAGTGACATTTTCTGCAAAAAAAACTACCCAACTACCCTACCAATGTGGCTAGACTGACACACAGTTAGCTCCATCATTTAGTACGATACCACCAAAAAATCACTAGATTTACTATTGGAGATCAAGAGAATTTCAATTCACTTTAGAAAACAAGATAAAATAATATTTGGTACAATTATATTTTATTGAGGTCAAAAATCTTGCATATTGTATCATAACAAGGAGCAGGAGCGAAAAGTGTTGATTTTGTATCTATTAAATCTAAACAACGTTTCTTCGAAGCTACGTAAGTGTCATGACAACCCAATCATGAGTATGTGTTTATCTAACTAACACAAAATCTAAACCCGGTGCAAGATCGACTGAGGCATTTTCTCCTCTGGAAACCCTAATCCCTGCAAAAAATCCCCCAACTCCATAAACGACCTCGGGCCAACCCCATAAAATGTGCCCTTCAGCGACTTCCTTCTATTTCCATCGGAGTAAGACCGCTTGGCGCTCTTTCTTTTTCTTCGTATTTTAGATGATTGGACCCCTCCTCCCTCGTCATCCTCGCCATCTGGAACGCTCTCGTCATCTTCCTCAGGAGGCGCCCCAACTACAATCCATCCCTCCCTCTCTAGCATTTCTAATGCCACTTCCGTCTGGGAAATAGTCAATTTGTCTTTGTGAGGCCCCCCCAGCTCTGTTCGGAGGTTGATCAATTCCATCCGACTCATGACTCCCGAACAACCCACGGATGCTGAGGCAGACTCGTTTTCCAAGCCGCGTTCGACAAGCTTTTCGAAAACGAGTCGAAAGTAAGCTAGTTCGTGTGGCCCTCCGTGACAAAGCGGGGATCCCGATTTTTGAGCGATAGTGTCATTGGAACGATTGACAACAGCGTGATATTTCACCAAGCGGTTTGTCGCGTTGTTCTTGCTCCTGCGTCGACTGTTTTGCGAATTATCTCCATCATCGTCATTAGGAGACTGCAATGCGTGTGGATTGTCCGGGTCGTAAATTGGTGGAAGGGATACGGTACATATTTCGAGGTCAAATGCCGGTAAGAGGCTGGAATTGATTATTCCCAGGCAGTGTTCGAAGTTGTTACCCATGTAGCATGGGTCGATGTCGTCTTCGCCATCTGGTTGGACATTGGCGAATTTTTCGCGAATGGTGGCGTAGAGGTCTTTGGCTTGACTGTCAGTTAGGACGTGGGCTACCATGAGGCGTTGGAGGAAGAGTTTTTGTGAGTTGGAAAGGGGACGGATGAAGGCAACGCCCGCCATTATGTTCGCTCCGGTAGTATAGCTTTAAAATTCCATGTAGTACGAGGAACCCACCCGCTGCCAAGATGTTGCAACGTTCGTCCAAGTGACAAGGGTGAGATACAACGGGGGGAGTAAAATATAATAATAGAGGTGCGAATCGGGAAGTGTGTCAACGTAAAAATTGGCGCGCTCAAAGGACACTGCCCTTTGCTCGGCAAGCAGGGCTCGCGCCAAAATACTTTTTATTTGTTCATGAAGGAATAAGTAGCTTTTTTGGGACGATTATTCGTCTTTGCATTGCCCATAACTTTCCGCCCGCCCGTTCGTTTCCTTGTTCGAGTTTACAGATATTATAAAATGATTGAGTGATAATAATATTATTTTGTATAGAATAATATAACATGGCTCTCTAAACCTCCGATGCCGCCATTGCCACCCCCTCGTGAATACTTGAAAATCTGACCTCGTTGCTATGGATACGGAGTCTTCTCCCTCTTGAGGAAAATCACTACATGATGCTCCTTTTGTAGAACTCTAGTTGAAATCAGAATCCACTACCTTCAGCTTCTGACGACCACCACCTCTCAAGGCATACCGAAGTTGTGCCAAGACCCGGGGTGTTGATTTATCACCATGGGAATCCATGGCCTACTCCGTAACCTTCACGCCCTTTTAGTACCACCGTCCACTCACCAATCCTGCCAAGAAAAGAATGGCAACTCTCACGGCAACGGCAACAACAACATCCAACGCACCAATAAAAACTCACCCCGCCACAACATTCGTCAATTTGCCAACAAATCTATTGCCGTTGATGCCTCTTCTTGGCTCCACAAAGCCGGATACACTTGTGCCGATCGCCTCGTCGAAGCTACTGAAAATAAAGCTCGTGACGCCATCGCCGAGAAACGATACACCGATTACATGCTCAAGCGATGCGATGAGCTTTTGAACATAGCGAAAATATCGACAATTTACCTGGTATTCGACGGAGTGCGAGTCCCCCTTAAAAGTGGGACGAATGCCGAACGAGAAGCAAGGCGGAAGGCAAACCTCGAAGAGGCGAGGAGGCTGATGGCCGAGGGTAGGACGGAGGAGGCAAAGGACAAATATCGGGCGTGTGTTAAGGGAACTGCCGAAATGGCGCAAGTTGTCGCGGGTGCAGTCATGGAGAGATGGGGTAAACATGGTGAAAATGCGAAGGTCAAGTGTGTTTTTAGTCCGTATGAGGCCGATGCTCAGTTGGCGAAACTTTGTGCGGATGGGATTACACATGCTGTAGTAACAGAGGTGTGTAGTTTCGATGTTTATCTTTCCGATGGAGTTGTAATCGGTGTTTAATACAATTGACCTGTGACAAATTATTCTCGTGTCGTTCATATTATTTACCTACCATGCATGATTTGAAATGAGAAAGGACTCGGATGTGCTAGTTTACTCTGCGGTGTGCCGGAGGCCGTTCCCTATCATTTACAAACTAGACAAAACTGATGGATCTTGCGACGTTGTCACTATGGATTGGTTGCTCAATCCAGAATATTTGCCACCCTCCTCAAAAAGCCGGAGGCGAAGAGACTGGGAACGTAGCCCAGACAAAAAGTCGAAGCCTGAAATTGAAGCGAAGCATGCTTCGGAAATCGATTATGACGATCTGGGACTGGCTCCTGTTCGCCGACAGCTGCCGCCTCCAACAATCGGAAAATCCAGCAATCCATGCAGTGCTAGGTCTAAATCATCTAAAGCCGATAGCGGTGGACCCGGTGCTGCGCTCCTCTCCTGCCTTCGATCATTTGTGAGTAAGGAAGCTTGCAGCCCTGGCGCCGGAGTGCGTCTCTTCGTCCAGGCATGTGTCCTCTCTGGATGTGATTACGTATCGAATCGTCTTACAAAAGTTGGACCGGTGAAATCATTTCAGTTGGTGAAAGAGGTGTCGCACCGGCAGCCGCATGTACGCTTTGAGAGGTTGCTCAAGTCTTTGCCGAATGGATGCAGATTGCTACCTGAAGAAGGCGACAAGAACACCTCTGAAAATGGACGGGATGAAGATGATTCTGATGATTTTAACGATGAATTTCCATCGAGTGGTTTGAATATCGAAGATGACAAAAAGAAGTACGAAGAATTGTTGTCGAAAAGCGAGGCTGTTTTTTACTATCACCTTGTCAAGTCAATTTCGAATGGAGAAATAATGCCTTTAGTATCACACAAACCTATTGAATCTCACAACGATGAACAAGGTGCGCCGTCGGACTACTCTCCTGATATTAAACATTTCGACCCAAAATTAATGTTTATTGGATCAGCAGAAGAAGCGTTGGCGAATGAACTTCACTTGCTGCCTTCGATTGCCAAAAACTCTTTGTCACAGCATCATTGGCATCGAAAAACACAACGCAACAATAAATGGATCGATACTTCGAAGCGAACTTTTCCGCCAGCAAATCGTGTTCATCAAGCTAGTTCGGTCCATCGAAAATCCTATTTGCCTCGAATAAATGCTATATTGAACTCATTCTCAAAAACACCAAGTCTTATTCGCAATGCTGGAAACTCCATAAACTCTTCATCAACCGTAACATCAAGCTGTCTCTCATCAACAATTGAAATCAACATGAATAGTTCATCGAATCGCCTCAAACCAAGTAATTTTATGTCAGTGGCAAGGAAAAGTCCACCGCGGAAGAATCATCTCAATCAAACAAATACCGCACGGAACACGCCTAATCAATTTTCTTCTTACGCTTGTGGAACCAAAACACTATATCATCAATATGAATCATCAGCATCTCCATTCCATGTTGCCACTAATAGCGGCAGTCATCGAAACAAAGCTATGTCACCTCTTTTTTCCCCTGATCGGAAGATGGATGACTTTGACTATGGGGAAACGCCATCACGTAACGAGATCATACCCTCTACAAAGTCAAGGCACTTTGCCAACAGAGGGAAAGAGTCCATGAGTGATTTGAAGGAGGCCTTCGTTGTACACATTGATTCTGCGGTGGAATCGTCATCCAAAGCCGGAGATCATTATCAGCACGAGGTGGAACAGGACAACAGCTCGAAGAAGAACCACTGTGTGTCCTACGAGAGTGATCTTCGAAATGAGGAAAACACTTTCGATTACAACCAAATAATTCCAGAATCCCCACCAATGCTTTCACGTGCTTCTACATCAACAACTGCCAGTAAATACTTTTGTCGAACAGCAGGAGAGAATGACCTATTTCGTCGAATTTCTGCATCTCCGCCAGAACAATTCAAATTTACTTGTACAAATGAGTTGGCCGAAGGAAGCAGTCCTGATGATGCAATTGAACTCTCAGACGCCGACGACTCCGAGGACGAGTTGATTATCACTGAAAATAATGAGAATCATGCAAGCAACAATCGAACGACTAGGCTTGTAATGAAAAATAACTCCGTAAACAAACGTCCCTTCATGAGTCCTTACCTAAAATCAAAACCATACACAACAAACTCCCACAAAAGAATCCGCACAACATTATCTGGCCCTCTTCATGCAGGATTTCAAAGGCAAAATGAGCTCAAACAAATAGGTACCCATCAATCTCACGAGTTTAACCCAACAGCAACTTTAAAAAATTGTATCAATAGAAACAAGAAAAAGACATCATTGCCGGGGAAGCGACCGAAAGGAACGCCATCCCTTCTTAGCTTCATGTCGTCCAAGAGAAAAAATCATGATTCACTTCATTCGTGAAGTGCTGAGAAGTATTGAAGCTTGGGAAGAATGCGTCATTTCAGCGAGAAGTCACAGTGCCTTGACTTGACGACAAGGTCATAGTTAGGTATGCATTTCTTGACAGAAAAAGACAGCGCATCATCATGCAGATGATAAGGGTATTTAAATTTTATGCATCAAATAGTATATATTCTTTACATGTATTTGCCGCAACATGGTCATATGACTCGAAAGAGTTTCTTCTTGACTTTCTACCGACTGAAGTGTCTTGCAGTTCAAAGTTTGTGGCCTAATCGTTGCATGGTGTCACGAGAAAAACTCTGAGACAATGAGAAAGGGACGAAGTAATCTTTACATGAGACATAGCACTCATTAACACCGGTGCTTCCCGACACGACAGACCAGTCATACACTGATCTCCCTCATCGCCCTGATCTTGTCCCCCTGCGTCGTCTTGAGGCTAGAGCGTGTTGACATTGATGACATGATGCCATCCTACTGGTCCTGAACCAATGTAATTAATTTTATTGAAATATTGTGTAGCATTTCACATGGGAAAAAAGGCCAACGAATCGAGAGAGCCGGCAAAGAAGTAACCCTAAGTTAGACAATTAATCACTTATGTCTTCGTCGCATAAATCCGTGTTCAAAATGACCTTCCCTGCTTTGGATCACGAAACGATCAATTGGTGACAATCATCTCAGCAAGTGATGTACAGTTGAAAAAGAATGCACCCAGACTACAATTTACATTAACAATCGCTATACTAAAATAATACTATGGAATGATCCATTGATACCACATGTTATGAATGCTTGACATAGCATGTCACGACTCTGGTTTAGGTGCAATAATGAGCTTTGCAGCATTCTGCATGACTATCGAAAATATAGTATTGGCGGTAACCTTCTTGCTGCATCCAAGCAGGAGTGTTCCCATCAACCTCTAAACATTTGAATGGGTAGGTAGTTGGGTACCACCGTTTCGACGACGACGAAGATCCATCGGACTGGGATCCATTTTTGACGAAGATATTGTTTCGAATAATGAGAAGGCTTCGGCGGTAAAAAAAGGAATTGAAAAAATGATGTTGACTCACGCCGTTGTAAGATTTAACCACGTTCATCTCGCATTCAACTGAATTGTAGGGGAACCATTTCTCACAGCAAGCCTTCGCGGAATCAAACAGGTGCCATTCTCTATTCATAGGGTCTAAATACAGAAAATAAACAAGAAGGAAAAACATCAATTTTTGATTATGTTTCTCATCCTATTGGAAAATAACAAGATCTCTTACCAGCCATCCACTCGGGATAAGTGTTCCCAAGAGCACAATAATTGCCTTTCCAGTTAGGGTAGTATGCAACATCTACAATCCAATATTTTCCTTCCTGTTATGATTTGTGAAGAATAGCAATTTTGAGTCAATTGGTTCACATCGTCCACGGGTAAAAAACAAACCTTATCAAGCTTCGTACCTGCACACCATCATCGGGAATAGATGGGCAGTTGTAACTGGAAGGATACCACTTTGAGCAACACTCCTCAGGTGTGCTGTGAATGGGACGACATGATGAAGAATTAAAAATTTGCTACGCAAAACTTCTTCAAACTAAGAGCGAAAGATGTATCAATGCTAACTTACGTGAAAAGATAATGTTTGATATACATTTCCTGGACCATCCACTGAGGATAATTGCGGCCAAAGCGGCAATTGGAATCAACCATATGTGGATAGAAGTATCCAGTGACTGGATATGGATTTTCTTCAACTAAAAGTAAAAGCGACATTAACATTTTCAAACGATGCAAAAATGTGAGCGAAGCCTGCATACAATTATCGGCATGATCAGTACGCCTGAAGCTTACCTCCATTTTGGGTGGTTGCCGTGAGATCTGGGCAGTCTGGTCTGCTGGGATACCACTTATTGCAACACTCAGATTCAGAATGGAATATATACCAGTCGGTATGCTATGGGAAAAGCAGTTGAAATATTTTACATCAAAATGGTATGGCTTAAACTTGCGGAAATTTACTTCATACAGTAGACTACTCACAGACTCCATCATCCAGTCATAGTAGTACTGATTGAAAACGCAATTGTCCCTACCAAACAAATCTGGGTAGAAGTATTTTTCTCTATTTGACACTTCTTCTATTTCATCACCTGCTGTCTCGACAGATGCTTTGCTCTCGCTGATGCAGGTATCAATATTCAAAGCACTAAAGTGCTTTTCGCAGCATTCCTTCACTTTTCTATAGATATCTTTACGAAAGGAAAAATCGTCAACTTGGAATTATGTTGCGATAAACATGCTGAAAGATCTATCAATCAATGGCTGACTTACTGTATACCCCAGCAATAACAGGAGTACTGTTGCAGTGAGTTTCACCAATTTTGGATGGATACCAAGGGCAATCATCTAAAGAAGAGTTCACAAATAAACAAAATTGTGATCTGCAAATTGGAAAAAAGAGTGGTGTAATTATTTGAAGAGAGAGAAGATTCTTACATCCGGGAATGCAACCACCAAAAGGATTGAAATCAATATGTGTGGTACAGCCATCATAGCACTGCTGATTTGCAGAGAGACAAAAGCCAGGGGCACAGTCGCATTGACACGTCCAAGGATTCCACACACCCCACCCACATTCCTCTTGCGGGTTGTCGCATCCTCCAGTTGGACGGGCACTTGGGAGAGAGGATGGAAATTTTGTCGAAGGAGACAACGATGGGTAGGCAGCGGGGTGTGTGCTACTCGGCTGGATATGAATTTCAGGAGACAAGATTGAGAATAACTTATTTGCCGAACCGGAAGGAAACAAAAGGACTCAATGCACTCACAATTTCAGACGGAGATTGGGATGGTTCATCGGAAACCAAGAATGTTGGAGTCGCAGAGGGCATAAGAGACAACATTTCAGAAGGCGAAGATGTTGGAATTTCCGTCGAAGGCGGCGAAGATGGTCGGTTCGTCGAGTCAATGGTTGGCTAAAAGGAAGGAAAACGTCAGTTAGATTATGAAAGAGCTTCAACCATGACAAACGACACTATTACCAACCATTTCCGAAGGAAACCGAGATGGTTTGTCAGAGAAAAAGGATGTTGGAGTTCCAGAAGGCATGAAAGACAAGGCTGAAGACGGCAAAGATGTAGGATCTTGTGTCGAAGGCGATGAAGAGGGTTTGTTTGAAGTGCTTGGCTGGATAGGATAAAAACCGATGACGTTAGAATTTTCACAATGCAATAGAAATAACACAAAAAAATAACCCACCACTTCCGAGGGGGGCTGAGATGGTTTGATCGACGAATATATAACAGGTTGCGCAGATGGTCGGAGAGACGGTACATTCGACGCCTTCGTAGAAGGTTTGGATGTTGGATACTCGCTTGGCTGGAAATAATGAAGAAAAAATTGGAGCCACCAGAGACCAGAGAACGAACCACCGTTTTCTTCAAACGAATTTAACTCACCGTTCTCGATGGGCGAGAAGATATCCGTAACGAAGGATTCTCTGACGGTCTCAAACTCGGCATCGATGATTTCGTAGGGGTCGATGTTGATGGTCGTGTTGAAATCGTGGGAACATCCGTCGGTGGATCGGTCACAGGCGATCGGGAATATTGGCATTCCCCAGTCACTGAATTGCAGTAACATTGTTGATCGAAGAAGCATACTAGTCCGTCATAGATGACCCCGTCGGTATCTCGGCAGACTCCATCACAGAAGCAGTCTCTCGACTTCGAGCAAAGGCAAAGAGCCTGACATTGTTTACAATTATGTGTCAACGCAAGAAAACACGCCATGAAAGGTCGTCGAAAATGGGATGAGATCATATTAAAACACTCTACGAATGGTGAAATGGAAACAAATGTAATCAAAACATTAAAAATCGTTACGCACTCACTTGTTCGATTTGACTACCCAAAACGAACAGGAGAAAGGGGTATGTTGACATCATGATTTTTGCTGCTTTTGTTGTTTGTGCCAAACCGAGCTTTTTTTATGATTTGGAGTGGTTTAGTGTTAAGAATGGATTACCGTTGTGTGGTACAGTATCTCTGATCATAAAAAGTAGTGAATAAATACCCCATAAAAAAGTTGACTTCCGATGATAGTACCACAACGTAGTATCCGATAGAACGCGATGACGTTAGGGATTTTATTAGAGTTGAGGGTGATATCGTCGTACGAAATCATAGTAAGTTCTGTTTCACAAAAGATAAAAAATTCCCTTTCAATAATATAATATTCCATCGAGTCGATGCAACATTGATAAATTCGTAAAAAATTGTCAGAAAGTTCAAAATTGTATTGTGTGTATGCAATGTATTGAAGTTAACTCGGTAGTTGTTGTACGTAAATTATGTGTTGTAGATTTCGTACACAACGTAGGTCCTGTTGGATTTGTACTTGTTTTGGGTATTTTTTGAATTTTAGGTATTTTTAGTTATTTTGGTATATTAGGTTAATTAGGTATATTAGGTTATTTTTTGGTTTATTAGGTTATTTAGGTATTCTAGGTAGTTTAGGTATTCTAGGTAGTTTAGGTATTTTAGGTATTTTTATTTACTTACGTATTTTTGGTATTTGAGATATCATAGGTCTTTCAGGTATTATAGAAAATGTACATACTGAGTATTTTATGTGTTTCATGCATTTCAGTTTCTTACAAGAATTTCAGGTATTGTGGGTATTTTCTGTAGACACTAACTTAGTTGTTGAACAAAGTACTTTTGGGTAACATTTTGAGATCGTTTTCGTTGTCGTGTATGGGATTAAAACTTAGTATCATACAAATAATGTTACTTATATCATTATTTTGTATTTTCCAATGGTCAAGAGAGACCTGTGTATTCGGTGCTCCCGAAATTTCGGAAAATCAATTTTCAGTACAGCCTCAAGAACCGACGAAAAGTCATCTAGAATAATAGGCAAATTTTACGTAATTTAATTCGGTAGAGTGAGATAGAGTATCACTCGCAATATTACCACAAGCGCTTCGCATTTTTCTACTCTACAGCCCCTGTTAGGTTTTACATGTCGACGTCATTTCGTTCGAGTGAATTTGATTATCATATTGCCGATATTGCCAATTCGGTTTTTGTCAATGTTCGGTGATTATGTTGTACGTGTTGGTGTAGTATTTTACCAGCAAAAATAAATAGGCGTAGGGGCGGACGACGGGCAGGGCGTATGGTGACAGAACTCTCTCCAATAAAAATATTAAATATCATACTCACACACACATCAATATGTAATAAATTCGCGGCTATCTCTCAATCTCTCGCTAATGAGGTGTAATACTGTGTAATGAGAGAAGAGAAAGCGTTGAATATGGGACTATTGGGTTTCGAGAGAATGTACAATAATAAATATTGTTCATTAATTGTCGAATGAGGCGAAAACTAATAGTGATATGCCTAGAGTTGAAAGGTAATCCCAAGCAGCAACACAAAAATTAATAGATCTGGGTGATTCTTTTGACATCTTGTTGACAGGGTAGAAGGATTACAAACTTTTTTTCGAGAATAGCCTCCCTAAGGACGTGTGTTTTCTGGGGAATTAAATTTAGTCCTTGAAGGCCTCTTGAGGTCAAGAGTCCGTTTCACTCAAAATGGGAAACCCAAAAAGCGATATCTCGCTTGTTCCTTTGCAAAAAACTCTTGATTCTCTGAATGAAATCCGATCGAACCTATTTCCATTTCTCAAATTTTTGGATGAAGGCACCTGCAAATCGGGGCAGTCTCGGATGAGTGGTAATAAACGCAGATTTCGAGGAGGCGATGATATGGGTTCAGAAATCACAGGTGTCTCGAAAGTGTTGGATATTCATCGTAGAGCCGAAGCGGAGGCAGCAGTGGCACTTGCCATCGGAACTATGCGATATATGGGGGCGCGTCTTAAAGGGTTGGACCGGGGACGAAAGAAGGGAGACCCTCTTCGTGTGGAACTTGATAAGATCCGCGGGACACTGGTGACCTTGCGTAAAATTGAATTTGAGGGGGAAGGGGGTTCTGGAAAGAATAGCGAAGTCGGAAAAGCGAAGTCAGAGATTACAGTTTCATCGCAAACTTACAATTACAATGGGGAAGAGAAGCATAAGTTGGTGAATACCAGTGCTAGCCAGATTATGATTGAATCAGCGTTGGGGAATAACAACGAAAAATCATCTGATGGGGAGGAATCAACACCTCGAAGAAAGAAATCACGCCGTTAGACACAAAATGCAAGACAATTAATATTCCTTTATGAAAAAGGCCTCAACTTAATCACTTTACAAGACTATATTCTGTCAAATGGAATTCATCATCCTACTAGTCATGATAATATCAATAATAATATTATGCCTTCATTGACATTTTTCAGTACACAGTGAGGGAAACAACAACAGTCAATAGAGCCTGAGTTTCTTGTCACTATCTTTTATATATTTTCAGCCTCCTCCACAAAGCACAATGATCAAAAATACTTCTTATTATCACACCTGTTAGAAATCCGTTTCAGTTTCATTATTTTTCCTTTTCAATTCACGATAAACTACAATTTTTCATTTAGCAATTAATATTATTTTTATATTCATGGATTTTTTTGAAGTCTGTATTCTACCATCTATGCATTTTTAGATAGCAAGTTTAGACTAATCAATTTTTTGAAATGTGTTTCAACTCACCAGGGTATTTTCAATCACTCATTGATAAGTTTTAAAGTGTAATCATGTCAAAAACACAAGTTTATATTTTATCTTCAAGTCTTGTGTGAATTCGAGCAAAATTATTACGGTTGCTCAAAAATTGTTTATTTATATTCAGTTTTCAGCTTTTACATTAATTAGAGCTAGGTCTATATGATTGGCAAAACAAAAGTTTTCACATTGAAAACATTATTCTTGGTCTTATTGATATTATTTCAATTACAGCTATGTCTATATCATGATTACTAAACCAAAGATCACAATATTCAAAAATATTTTGAGATTTTTATGTTGATTGTTCAAAAAGTCATTTTTGAGGAAGCTAGCAATTTTTGATTGAAAATATTTTATTGAATTGTTTAATGCATCAATGAAATTGTTGATTAATTATTGGTGATTTGATCAGTTTTATTTTTGCTTCAATTGAAAATGTATTAATTTAACTATGATAAAACTAAGGATTTTTGCTGTGACTTTAACTAGAATTTTTGGTGGCGAGCTAGTTTGAGTTTTTGAAAAACCATGTTCAAAATGTCCTGTAAATAGCACCTATTATATCTTTAGTTTCTGTCCTCTGATTTTGGTTTGACTTTTGGGCAAATATTAGTTTCCAAATTATTTGAAAAAATAATGTATTTTGTACATGTAACATAACTCGTTTCCAAATGTTTTGGACAATCCACAGTGTCAATTCACTAACCTGAGAATAAATGAAAAAGATGAAGTTGTAATATGAATGTAAAGTAAGTACTACATTTTTCTATGTTTTTCTCAGGGACTTAAAAGCTAGCTTTTGTTTCTTGCTGCTTTTATGTTGGTGTTACTTCCTCTGCAAAGTTTTACTACTCTCTTCTCTGTTATGGCTTAGAGACCATTCAGATGCATTGGAAACTCAGACTGGCCCTTGGACTGGACATTTTTCATTATTTTCTTTTTCAGATATTTTTCAGAGAGCTTGGATGGTGATATGTCACCCTCAAAGTAGAAAAATCTCAACATGTAATTGTTATCTAGAATATTTTCACCAGCCACACACAAGTGATCTAAAAAGGGTCAATTTCTGTGATTCTCACAAAAATTGTTAAGTTACATTGCAAATCTGGCATCTTCCAGAGGAGAGGATGAATCAGAGCCACATACGTATGTAACAGATAGAATACCAGTTAAAAACAATATAACCACTTTGAGTCACTGTGATCTACCTGTAACTTTGCCATACTACAACTCCACACACAAAGAAAATAGTTGTCAAGAAAAGTTGTTTCTATGGTTAAAATCTATCTTGGTGCAAAAGGGTTTGCACTGGTTGTATCAGATTGATATGGTATGTGGTGCAATCCAACAACTCATTTCTCCAGAATCCAGAACCATGGTCAACCAAATGTTAGGCAACTTTTCAAGACTACCTCACATATCAATCACATCCTACAATTTTTATTGTAATATCATGCAATGTATGCAAAACACACTGTAAAAGGTTGACATACATATGTATCTGAAAGATTTTTCAACATAATGACTTCAATGCACCTACATCATATTGACAACTGACAACAATGCAGCAAGTTGGCATTGTTTTTAGACCAATGCCTGGCATCAAAACGTCCTCAAACCAGTGATCACAAGAAAATCAAATTTCCAGATCAAACATTAATCAAGCATTATTGCTGGCATGAATATGCAATAATTCAACAGAAATTACACATGACAGAAGGTTGCAATAATACAAATTTGCTTCTTCCAGAGATATTTCAATGATTATGGAGGTTTTTGGAAACTTTCATTTTCAATGTACTATGAAACTGTAATTAATTTGTAAGATTGACCTTGACCCTTGATGCTATTCATCTAACATACATAGGTATGATACTTTCGTTTAATCCAGATTTTGATTGGATAGATCGGAAGAGCGT
>JALLPE010001046.1:0-13350 GCA_036940025.1 Conticribra weissflogii | reverse complement strand
GTGTTGGTGTTGGTGTTGGTGTTGGTGTTGGTGTTGGTGTTGGTGTTGGTGTTGATGTTGGTGTTGGTGTTGATGATGGTGTTGGTGTTGGTGTTGGTGTTAGTGATGGTGTTGGTGTTGCTATTAGTGATAGTGTTGGTGTTGGTGTTGATGTTGATGTTGATGTTGGTGTTGATGTTGGTGTTGGTGTTGGTGTTGGTGTTGGTGTTGGTATCATAATATGACATTTTACAATACCAACTAAGTTTGATTCCTAACACTGCAAATACAACTCAATCTGAGATCAAGCTGATAAATTTGTGTTCTTTTGTGAAGGGCAATCATGCTTAGAAACCTTGATCATTGTTGGCAATTTCTTTGCTGCCTTACTCCATAACTAGTCAATCATCATGAACTCTACCAAAAAGTAACCTTTGTGTATTTTTTACCTTAATTGATCTTGAAGCAACATCCATATTGCAAATGTTCCATCCATACAAGATTTGTACAATTGACTTGAAACTCTCCCATTGTACATGACTAAAGTCATGATTCTAAAAGAAGAGTATTTTATAAAAGCCCTTCTCAAGATCCGACATAGTGACTTTCCCCAACATGTTTCCCTTCAAGGTCAAGGGATTGTGTATGCTTCTGCCACTGGACAAACATACAGTAGCAACTAGCCATATTTTGACACCATCCTCATTTTTTGAGTAATTCAGACACCATCTGTTCATCCTTTTTGATCATTGGTCTCAAAGATATCTGAACCAATTATGTAGTTTGAAAACCTTCATGAGCAAGCCTGGATAATGGAAGTAGTCCCAAAACAGAGCAAACATTTTCATTCTTTAGACATTTATTCAAATCAACACCAACAATTATTTAGCTTCTAGCTGAGTTGTAATCCTTTTATGAAAACAAAACTATTCAATCAATAATAATCATTTGCCGCAATGAGTGAACCAATTGAATAAGGAATCATAGACATTCTCACACATCATCTCAAGTCATTCTTGGGAAGATAATGGATTGGAAAAACTAATTTAGCGATGCCATGATTTGTATTGTCCATAATGAAGCATCGCCAAATAATATATGTCGATGTCAGTGTCAGTGCACAATTGCCAACTTCCTACCTACCTAGGTATATTATTATTTGAACAATGTATGTAAAGTACATACTGATTGGGTAGGTAAAAAATTGTGAGTAAATTTTAAGGTACTCCGAGGTAGGTACACCCTTTGAAAATTTCACATATATATTACAGTAGGTACATGCTGTCATTGATATTACACACTACTCCAGCTTGATCACTGTCACTCTCTCGAGTAGAAGAGAGAGAGAGAGAGATTATTCGATTGCTTCAGTTTTGATGAGCGCAGAAGCGCGTGGCGCCAATAAAAAAATGCAGAAAGAAGAAATAATCCCTCAATCGTCACTAAGTATGGTACCATAGTCGCAGACTGAGAGAGTTTGATGCGATCCACTCGATCCACTAGGTAGTGAGTTTTTCCTGTGCGCCCCCCTCGTTTCGCCGAAACCCAGCAATCATGGTGACCAAAGTGCTCATCAGAGCTACGTCTCCGACGGGCGACAAAGGCTCCCTACACAGCCGCGGCAGCTCCGATCTCGATCGCAACGCGACTTCCGCCGCTGCCTCCACCACCGTCGAAGGCTCATCATCGTCCAAAAGCGATTCAAAAATGGCAATTTCTCGGGCAGTCCCAACGAAACCGCGTCCGCCGCTCCGACGGGCATCGCCATTGCCCAACGAACGTTCCGCTCCTCCTCGAAGAGAATCAATCGGCAGCGAACCCCCCCAAAAACAGGCGAAGAGGAAACGTTTTCCCGCCGAGGCCGTGGCAGTGCTGACAGCCTGGGCCGAGGAACATCCCGACGAGCCCGCACCGGGAGGAACGGAGGGAGAACATTTGAAGAAAAAGACGGGGCTGGAATTTTCGCAGATCAAAAACTGGATCGGTTCCTATCGCTTCAAGAAGAAGAGACAGCGAAAGATGGAAAATCATGGTGGCGGCACTTCTGGCGTGGAAGGAACCATCCCTCGTTCGAATGCGCCGGCGCGGGGGAACGAAGTTCGTCCGGCTGGCGAAATATATAAAAGTTACCGCGGAGTCAAACTTAAAACCATCAACAGGTTTGGTGCCAGTATTGGTTATCTCGGCAAGCACAAATATCTCGGTTCCTTTCAACTTGCCGCAGACGCGGCGCGGGCATACGATCAAGCGGCAGAAACGTTGAAACGTCCGGGATGGCCGAAAAACTTTCCCACTGATGATGAGTACGAAAAGGCCAGAAAGTTGGAACTGGCAGCGGGAAAGCCTGTTGGCAAAACAACCATCGAGGCAGCACCTCGAAAGACGGACGGCCGCGAAACTGCATCGAAAGAGGCCTCGTCGGGGAGCAGCGAGGAAACCGACAGTGATTCCGGAGCTTCCGATGAAGAGCCATCGAACCAAGATGAGAGGAATTCCAACTCAAAAAAAGCCAACATCCCAAACTATCACGGTGTTACTTACTCCCAAACCAAATCCAAATACGAAGCAGTCATAATGCATGGACCCAAACTTCGTGGTCTCGGAGCGTACAAACTCGCTGCCGAAGCAGCATTGGCTTACGATGTCGCTGCGATGAAACTGAAAAGTCCGGGGTTTCCTTTGAATTTTCGCAACAAGAATTGTTACGAAGCGGCAAGACGTATGGAAATGAATGTCAACGGAGATGAGATGGAACATGGCAATCCGCATTCGGAGTCTACGGCTTGTCGAAGCAACAATGGCAATGGAGATGGAGTCCGTAATGACGGCCAAATTGAAGAGAGAGATATCGCCGCAGAGGGAGCTCTAGTGCTGGATGATATTCACAAGGAGGCGAATAATCAACAACATGCTAACAAGAGTAATTCGGAGTCTATTGATTGTCGAAGCAATAATCGCAATGGAGTCCGTGATGACGGTCATATTGGCGAGGTTGTTACCATGGCAGAAGGAGCTCTAGTGTTGGATAATATTCACAAGGAGTCGAATGATCAACAATTGGCTAACAACAGTAATTGCGACTCTACGAATTGTCGAAGCAACAATAGCGATGAAGGTTGCGGCCAAATTGAAGAGGTTGATACCGCAAGAGTAGGACCTCCAGCGTCGGATGGCATTCACAAGGAGGCGAATGATCGAAAATTGACTGACCAGAGTGCAATTCCTCCACGTGCACATCGGCCTGACTCTCCTTCCAATCTCGCCGACGAACCAAACTCCATGCGACCAAGTACAACGTCTGTGACCGAATCCGACAACTGCAAAACTTACCAGAGCGAGATTGCATTGCGCGATGATTCAAAATCTTCGAGGCCACTAGACGGTGGCACTTCGCAATCCCCGATAGACGTGATCGACTTGTGTGATTCCGATCGAGAAGAGAACGATGATGCTTTTGCTGACGCAACTCAAGTGAATAGTGAACAAAGTACTGCGAAAATCAAGAACGGAGAGGCAAACTCAGCATGGTATACTCCGCAGCTCTCCGAACAAGAACTCTACCGGAGGAAAGTAAAACAAAATCTCATGATGAAACTCACTGCAAGCCAGATTACAGCGATAAAATTTCCGTATCCCGAGGGAACATTAGTGTGGTGGATTGACAAAAGTCTGAAGCGCTTGACGAAGAGCGAGAAAATGATGCTGAAGCTTCGAGCGATGGAAAGTCATTACGCCAAATTACATTTGGGTCGAGATTTCGATGACGTGTACGTGGGGCGAATGACTCCCAGGGCGAATCACGTTTCTATTATCGAGGGGCGTGTAGTGGCTGTGTGGATGGATTTAGATCAATTTGGAAACGTGTGCGAGATCGAAGTGAGGCAATCGATGACTCCCGAATCGAATCATCCATCAAAACAGTGCTTATTCATCCGCGAGAAAAATCTTCATTTCGCCCCGAGTTGTGAAATTAGCATTCAGCATACTCATGACAATTGGTGTCCGGGAAGAGTTGTTTTTTGTAACGTCAACCCGAAAAATAACGAGATTTTCTACACAGTCCAAGCTTATCGAAATGATGGAGAGTTTCAATTGATCAAAGACGTTGACTCAAGTAGAATCAAGTACCGCAATCTAAATGAAATAGCCACAGCCGTCACAACAACAGCAGCAACAAATGCTTCCAAATCCTTTGACACTGAACATTTCAAATATAAAGAATCAGCACCATCAACAGCAACAGGCAAAGTTTGCATTGCAGAATATGGAAATATCGACAACAATATCGACTCGCAGCAAAATGTTACATCCGACAATACAACATCCATTCTATCCAACGTCAAAGGCGACTCCAAAACGAGCGATAAAATCACCGAAGACAACAAAGATATTCCAATCCGCGTCATGTGTGACTCCAACGAAACTGATAAAAACGACCGAGACAATAAATTCATCTCGAATGATAACGATAACAACGAAGAAGTCCTTAGCGACTTGACTTACGAGAACCGTCAAACCCTCCCTAGCGCGCCTCACAAAGCCGAAGATGTCAATTCTTCTAATGATAAACCCGTCGGTTGCGAGACAGATAGCAAGAAGCGAGCACGTTCACCGAGTCCTCTGCGCTTTGCGGACCAACCACCCCTGAAACAAACTCGAGTCTCTCCCAGCAACAAGGGCGCGAGAAAAATAATATGCAGGATCAATTTTCCAAAATGGCTTGTTCGAGACAGCGAGGCCAGCGATCGATTGGTCTACGCCATGTCCGATTCCCGGAATGGAATATCATTCTTGGATACCATCTGCCGTGATTCAAACTGCATCGTGCGACTGCAAACTAATAACTCCGAATCATTTTGTCGCAAATACGATCGGAACTATGTCGAAATCTTATCGAACGGCGGTTCCGACCCTCTGGCGGGCGGTCGCATAGCCAAGGAACGGATTGAGAACTTTCTACTTGATTACTTTCGTCACGATGGATCACAAGGAAGAATGTTTTACAACATCGGCAAGGGGGCGAAGCAATTTCATCCTCGGTCTCGAGGCTTGTATGGGACAATGTACCAGCGCGATCCTTTCAGTCGGCTTAGGGAGTTTGGATGGATTTCCATCGTCGAAATTCCATGCGAAGGGAATCCACACTCGGGTAGAAAGCGATTCCATGGAGACTTCCTCATCGATAGAAAGCACTACTTGAAATCTCGTTTGCGAAAAGAACTTGACTGTTCGCTGAAGTTCTGCGGCGAGGAGGTTGGTGGAATTCGGGTTCGGTATGGAGATCCTTACGTGTGGGTTTTCGGTGGTCGAGCGGAAGATGTGGATGAGGCAGTGGGTATTATTAAAGACGAGATAAGACGACACATGGCCGGGTGTCGATGCAATTAGTTTGGACGCTAAATAATATTACTCTAAAAGAAATCACTTTTGTACCTATTTTATTCTTCTAGTAATGACAAAAATAGAGACAAAACTCAACTGAAGTGATGTCATTGCCAGGGCGATGAGAAAAATCTAGGTAGAGCCTTTTCAATAACAGGGATGGAATAACTTTTGAATGTGAATTCAAATTAAGGATGAAGTTTGTTGCGATAGAAAGTAGGGTATTGTACTAAATAATTATATACTATACACAAGAAGGATCATATATTACATCAACCTGTGTTGCTTGTGTCTAGAGGCATCAAGGCCTGTTGATAAGAGGTGGTGTAGCCACTATGAAGACCCACTCAAATGTACCACCTACTTACTAGGTAGAACTAAGACAAGAAAAAATGGAGGTGGCGTGACTAAATTTGGGACAGTTAGTAGCACTTAAATGGACTATGCACACCTTGCCTCCAAAGATCCATCTGTCCAAAGTTGCAGTGGCCTCATCCACCACAGAACCCAAGGAGAAGGGGTGGGAGGGTGGGAAGTTATTTCCGAGGAACCAGGTGGCTGGGGATGAGGTGGTAGTCTGCATGGATCGTGCAGCAGGCAAAATTTTGGGTGATAGGTTTGGCAGTGAGGTGAAGGTACTTGAACATTTTGTCAGAGTGCAAAAGACCAAGGAATTTGATAATGTTGGTGTTGATATTGGCCACAAGGCCACAAATTAAGCTCACTAACCACAGAAACAGGGTACCATTGGGTGGGCATTTAGTTCAGTGATAGCAACTAGATGTGGAATTGTTTGATGAAAAAGCTTATTCCTTTACAAATACCTCTTGAATACAAATATCTCTTGAAAACTCTTGATCCCAGTTGTGACCTTAAGGAATATGAATTAAAGAAGCTTCCAATCAAGTGCAAACACAGCTAGTTCCACTGAAATGATTCAACTGACCCAGAGGGCTTCAGAAATTAAACTGCCTATTAAATGACAGTTTTCCAAGTTGCTTGTGTTCCTTGTGGAAAAACAAATCCAGAAATTCAACTCACTAACACAGAAATTGGGTTCCTTTGGGTGGACATTTAGTTATGACAGCAAGAAGACATCTAATTGTATGATGAAAATTCTTATCCCTCTCATGAAACTTTGAAAGAAGCTTGAGATATAAGTCAGTGGGGTATCAGGGGGAGCGCGCGCACAATGTAGCACAAAACTAAATGTCGAATTGCTTCAGTAAAAGTTTAATCATCTTTGCAGTTTTTATTGCCATTAAATACTGACAGTCAAAGTTGATTAGAATTATAAAGGTTTGGAACCTTCAACAACTTTGGAAACTTGTGGAAACCTTATCCTTGGAATCATTGACGACGACAAAATTAAATCACATTGTGTTAATGTTTGAAACAGATTAGCTATTGAAGATTACACAGAGGCATCTCTAGAGCAGATACATCACCAAATAATTAAGTCCCCTCCTCGAAATTTTCAAATCTTCCCCAAGAAAAGGGTATCACAATAGATTTGAATAAAAACATTGCAACAAAGACTTTGTTGTAAGGAGAGGCAGCAGCAAAAAACTTGTTCCTTTGAAGTATGCTTAAAAATAATACTGTGAATAGTACACAAGTCATCCGTATTACATCATTTTTACTTCAAGCAAAAGTGCAGTTAGTCTTATTGATTCAGTTGCGTATGTGCTACATATGCTTTGAAGGCCAAATAATTTGTTTATTATTTCACAGGAAAAAAGGTCAAATCTTATTTTCAATAGAAAAAATAATTGATGATCATAACATTATCTGTGATGGTTAACTGTCAACATTATTATCTGTGATAGTTAATAACAATCTGATCTATGATGGCTTGTTGACAAGTTTTTGTTGACATTTTCTCTGTTGTTGCTTGAGAGCATTGCCGTTGATTCAAAATGTTATTCCTATACTGACTGGGTTGTACAACAAGATTATTTTGATAGAGACAAGGCTAAATCAAAAAAGTCATTCCTTGCTCCTTTACAATCTGATTTGTTACAACCACTCCACAAGATGAAAATGCTCATCACCATGCAGACAACAACAAGAGAAAATACATAATCACTCCATACTTTGTCCTCTGCTGGTTGGGTATTCTAATTGTGATGGGTGGGCACTTTGGTTCTCATTGTGACCAAGATATTGCATGGCAGAATCATCCATATGGTGTCTCTATCCCATATACATGCAATACAATACCTTGTAACACTTTTAACTTCATGCACTGCTATGTCCATTTTGAAGATTATAACCAGCAGATATGTAAGAAGGACCATGGCAAACATGATAATCTATACAAAATAAGGTTTGTCTCAACATGTGATGAAATGGATGAGGTTGGCATGGATAGCTGGTTTCAATGTTACAATTGATGAAAACATGATCAAATACCATGTGCAATTTATTCAAAAAAAATAATTAAACATGGTATCAAAGTCTTTGCAGTCTGTTGCTCTTTTACTGCAGTTCTTTTGGAATTTGAGATTTACATTGGGAATGAGTCAATGGATGATAATACAGGTCAAGAGGTTGATCTAAGATACCAGTCTTACAGCTGTTTGTGGTACAACACTTGACACTGAATTGGTATACATCTTTGATTTTTGTGACAAATCTGTTTACTTACTATGATTGGAGTTTTTGGGTATGATGCCATTGACAGATAAAAAGGGCCACAGTGGCAATGATATTCCATTCAACAAATTGTCCAATGGTGCAATCCAACAGGTTACCAGTGAATGGATCTGCAAGGCAATCATTGATAATTTTACAATTACCAGTTGTAAATTCTATATCCAGGCTGCAACATGACAAGACTACAAGCAAGTCCTCTTCCAACATACTTTCAACATTGGTAGATGGAAGGGCATCAGTGTACATAGGCATATGAAAAACAAGAGAAGGCAAGTTGAGCTACAATCCACACAAGCCCAGTCAGATTTTGTGCCGAATATCAATGCAGATGACTTCAATTATTGTGATAGAACCAAATTCTCTACAACATTTTCTTTTGGCATTTGACAGGTGATTTTGGCCATGAACAACATCAGCAACCCATCTTGGATATATTACTTAGGTTGCAAATAATATGGATGTAAGAGGTTTCAAATTGATCTCAGTATTGATTTGATCAATTAGGCAATTGAGAGAGAGTGGATTGATCAATATGATGACAGACCAAATTGGATGCAACAGCATGAATTTTTACCATGCAACTGCAACAAATTTTTCTCCTGTAAGAATGGGATTTGTAGTGGGATTCATCATCAACCTGAAAAGAAAACTGTCATTTATCATGTGGATGGTACCGAGCAAAAGGCAAAAGGTAGATGGATGCACAGATGTTTACGTTCATCTTTTTGACAAATGTGCTTACTGTCATGTGTGCTATTGAAAAGCAAGTGGAGATGCACAATAAAAGAAAAGAAATACGTGCAAATATTCAAAGTTTGGATGCCTAAAGTGCAAAGAGCCTATTATTTGTCAAGATTGCATGAATTTGGGGTATGATATGCATAATAAATGATTGATTACTTGATTTTTCTACTTATTTCCCTAGTCCTTAACCAACATCTACACCATCATATGGTTTTCACTAGAATCCTTGTTACTCAGGGAATAACTGGTGTCATAACACCTTCCATAATTTTATCAAAATAAAGCCAAGAACATGACTATGTCCAATGTGTCAACTTGGTTTTGTTCCATATTGAAATAATCGGACTGTAATTATTTTTTCCTGAAGAAGTCACCCCGAAGTCATCCCTTGAAAACAATAATGGAATGGCGGTATTTATTTAGCGATTTATTTTATTTTTACGTGGAATCACACGACTTAGGAACTATGACAGATATTATCTTCTGTGATAGATAATAATATAATAATATATGAGTTGTCAAACTCGCATAAACGCCATTTCCGTTCCATGCCTTCCTGAAATTGACACTCCATCATATCATAAATTATCAAGAATCCACAATCCACAATCCACTCAAGACACGAAAGAAATAGATAGAATCTACCGTATGCAACAATGTCGAGCTGCGACGGCAGTGTCGACACGACTTCGACTATTCACGACGATGATGACGACGACGAAGAGGAAGACATCGGGCAAACCGACAATGTTCCCACGTCCACTGCCCTTCCAAACCCCCCTTGCGCGTCGACCAAAACTCGATCTCTTCCAGACGAAGCAAAAACAATTCTTTGTATGTGGTACGATAAGCACCGTCGCAATCCGACGAAGGACGAAAAGCAAGAATTGCTCCTTCGCACGGGGATCGAGCCGAGGCAACTGGCGAATTGGTTTGGTAACATTCGTCGAAAAGAGAAGCGCCGCAATTCCTCGGGTTCAAAGTTTCGCGGCGTGCATTTCGCGAAAGGTCGCAATAAATACTCGGACTTCAATGAATACTCGGCTTATGTAACTACTAATCACTTCCTCGGAACTTTTCACCTCGAAAGTGACGCGGCAAGAGCCTACGATATTTCGGCACGTCAGTTGAACATTTCGGGTCGCAACTTCGAAAGCGATCAAGAATTTGAACGCTCCAGAGAGATCGAGCTAAAAGCACTCTGCGGCCAAGTGGAAGATGCAAATGATGTTCTAGGCGAAGGAACACTTTCTGTTGGGCATAAATATCTCACCTATCGCGGAATTTCTCCCATCAGACGTTCGAGGAAGTACAAGGCGATTCTATTTCACGATTTGGAACAGAAACCTTTAGGCAACTTCACCCTCGCAGCCGATGCGGCAATGGCATTTGATATGGAAGTTACCAGATTGGGTGCTCCCGGATGGCCCTTGAATTTTGACAACCGGCGATCTTACAAATTGGCGAGAACTCGTGAATTGGAGGAACGGTTTGAGGAAGTCGAATGCGATGACAATGAGATCAAGAGCGAATGGAGTGATTTTCTAAAAGTGCGGAGCAAAGATCCGGCTTTTCCGCCGTATCTCGAGCGAGGCGAGCAGCGCGATGCCGGGACGGTATCCACAAAAGATCAAAATGATATTGCATCGCAAGAAACAACAATAGCCTCCAACGTTTGTGAAAATAACGAGAAAAAAGGAACTGGAGAACTCTCTCAGTTCCCAGAAGTACAAGGGATCAATGTTCCGCCTCGATCTTCGCCGTCCAACCAGAGGGAACACGACAAGATCAATACTACCGATGGAAGTGATGGCGACCTCAGTATGGAAAATGGAGCTAAAATGGACAATCGAGATGACAAACCAGATCAAGCAACCAATACAAACGGTGCGCCTGAATTCGGGAAGACGACAACGGCCAGGTTGCAGGAGAGTGCCAGAGGCTGCTCTCAAAATGATGACTTGGCACAAGTCGAACAATCAGATCATGATGACTTCAAAACAGAGTACAATGACATGTCTTCAATTACTGAAGGTGGCGCCAGGGTCCCCGGAAGCAGAGATTCAGACGAACCTTCTAAGATTGTGAATGCCGTCCTTGATTCAAGTGAGGCAGGAATGCTCAAAAATGGAATCACAGCAGCTCCTGGGAAAAGCTCTCCAAATATTTCGGATAATGCTAGATTGGAACGGCGAAAGGTGCAGGTTGCAATTCGGTCGGTGGATTCGATGACTCAGAGATTGCCACACATCAAGATCAATACTCTACTAAGAAGAGTCAAAATCTTCTCATGAAACTCACTACAGATCAAATTCAAATCCTGAAGTGTCCATTTCCCGTGGGAACTTTAGTGTGGGGCATCACTAATTGCAAGAACACCCAACCGGTGTCATTTATCGCTGGGCAAGTGGTTGCGGTGTGGATGGATTTAGTCGACAAAGTAAATGCATATGAGATTCAATTGATTCCATCCGACTCTGCTGGATCGAGGGACGATCGAATGGAGCGAATCGTTTTCATTCCCGAGAACCGAATAGTTTACGCCCCGGAGTGCCCGGTTAGCATTCTCGCAGAGTCGTGGTGTCCGGGGAGAATTATATTTTGCAACATCCAACAAAATTTGCAAGATCCCACCGCACTCTTTCAATCCAGTTATACTGTGCAGCTTCATCGTGATCACGGTGTGTTTCAATTAGTACAGGGCATTGGCCCCGGTCGCTTAAAATATCGGAAAGTCAATGTTAGTGCAAACGCTGCCAGAGATATCCCTAGCAAGGAAGTGCTATCACCCGCAAATCAAACATCGAATCAAACCGAACAGTGCGTTAGCCAGTTTGGCACTCAGGCCAATAAGAAAAAACACACAGATGATGAGCGGGACGGTGACGAAATCATTAGTACACAAAAATTTGAGAGTCATCCTGATGGGACTCATCGAGATGAACTGTCTCAAAAGAGACCTCGAAATAATGAAAAATTTTCACCGATGGCGAGCCCTACAAACGTGACCAGCACCGATTATCGGCCACCAAAAATTCAACGGACTTGCGGAGATATTTCTAATTCCAACTGCTTTGTCTCTAGCAACACTTGTAAAGACAGCTTGGAGTATACAATTCCACGTTCAGGGAACTTGGATCATGTTGATCATCAGTCGGAAACAAGAAATAACCTTCTTGGAAAACTGTCCGAAGGAAAAAATCATGAATACAATCCGAACGATGCCACCGGTACTTCTGCGGCCCGAGCCATTGATTCGCCGAAATGGCATCCACCAGCTTCTCGTGGTGTTCAAACTCCCAAGGAAGTCTTGGAACGCAACACCCAGAAGTCCAGTCCCAACGACAAAACCATAGGTAGTCCTGCAGACCATGCAACCTGTCCGCCGAAATGGCATCCACCAGCTACTCGAGATGTCTCAACTCCCAATCGAAGTTGTGTTGGTGACGCAACCAATAACCAATCCATCGAGGAAAAGGAGAGAGCAAGATCTCCTAGTTGTTCTCGCGCTACGAGTACCAAGGAGTTTTCTCGAAAGTACTCTCAGGACAGAGGATCCAGTGAACGTAACCAGCACTGTCGTGTCCGTTTTCCGAAGTGGCTACTGTATGATAATATGGCAAAGGATCGTCTGATGTATGAATTTACGAAGAAAAGCAACCCTCCGGAAAAAACGAATATGTTGTCTATCATTGGTCAAAAAACAAATTGCTATATAAGAATTGGGAACAATGAGAGTAGTAGCAACTATGATCGAACCCATATCATCATAGAATCTAACAGCAAAACAACCGATCCAACCATATATGTCCGCGAGGCAAAGAAGGAAATCGAGGACTTCTTGCTCAAATACATTCAACATGATGGGTGCCAAGGCCGATTGTTCTACGACATTGGTCGTTGGGATAAATTTTTTCACCCGCGGTCTAACGTCAGACATTTTGCTGGCTCCATTGCGATCATGCAACGCAATCCTTTTAGTTTGCTGAGAGAAATGGGATGGATCTCTGTTGTCGAACTGCCCTTTGAAGTGGATCGCAACTCTCAGAGACTATATCATGGCCATAGCTTACTCGGACTCATCCCCCGTTTGAAAAATGAACACGGTTGTTTCATTTATCTTTGCGGCAATGAGTTCAAACGTTATCCGATGAAATATGGGAATCCGTACGTTTTTATCTGGGGCAAGCGAGCGCGAGATGTTGATGGTGCAATTGAAGTGATTCTAGCTGAACTGAAAAAACATCGGTGGGAGTGTCGTCGCTGTCGTTTTGAAGGTAGATGAATTACAATTGAATGCCTTTATAGTGTTTCTTTCTTGATTTATTGTGGTAGACTCGTCAAATATTGTGGGATATAGTCATAGAATTGATGCCGGCATTTCGAGATATATTACAAATCCTTTATAACGCCAGTTCCAGTATAGTTGATTCCAGCAAAAATATGGCTTCTTAAAAAATCATGATCGTGTCCAGAGACTGTTTTGAACAAGGAAATATATCATTCTGTAGAGGAGAAGACAAGAAAGTTTTTGTGGAGATGCCTCTTGGTTTCAAGCAGTGTGGTTCAAATGGAAAGTTCAAGGTC
>JALLPE010001045.1:0-13310 GCA_036940025.1 Conticribra weissflogii | reverse complement strand
GAAGATCTTGTGGCAATGAGAAGATGAAAAGGAAGTGCTTAGCATGCTCAAACACTAACAATGCAACAATACAAAAAATAATAATGACACAAAGAAAAGGGGGTACAATTTCCACCAGAAGAAAATCCATTGTCTCCTTCTCAGACATGGGAATTTGTTACAAAGTATCCCAATCTGGTGTCGTCATGATGGACGTACACTATGAAACGACGATATACACCACAGTACATGAAGTATTGTATCTACTGTAGGGTTAGGGTCGTGTATTGTAATAATGATAATAATCTGAGCAACATTCAATTGAAATCAATCAAAGACGAACACAATCAACACGAAAGAGAGATTGTTGGATCTTTGTTTGCGAGTTATCCATCTTTTTGTTCTGTGCAGAAGAATATTTCGACCGTGCCATGACGTACCTTGGCCCACATTGATCTAACTCAACATGGGACGTTTTCGACGAAACAAGTACCGAGGTCGTCATCAGAATCGCAAACGTGAACAGGACAAGATTGATACCACATCGAATGGAAACAAAGGGATCGGTCCCAACTCGGGACCAAATAATGACAAATCGAAAAAGCCTTGGTTGAATCATGCATCGAAGGTGATAACGAATGCCGATTACATCTTGTTGGAAAAATATTTATTGGAGTATAAATCAACTGCGTATGAACTTTATTTCTCTGATGAGAGCGGCGGTTTGCAGAAAGCCTCATCAATTAGTAGCAAACCAGTCGTTATTGGCAGTCACTCATTTGAGCCGCTGACTGCAGAAACATGCAGTCTTCCATACATAGAATTGCCAGACACATTAGGTCCGAAAGAACGGAGGCAAATTCATACGTCATGTGCTTTTCTAGGCTTGTATCATGCTGGAGCCGGATCCGCTGAAGTTGATCCAGACGAGAACAAGGAAAATGATTCTTCGAGTACCAAGCCTAAGAAGAGAAGGATTGTTGTATCGATTTTTGCAAATGGTTTGGAGTATGTGCCAGATCTGGAGACGCCTACTAGCAATCAATCGGACTGGTTGTCCAAACCGTTACCTCGCAATTTGTGCCGTCCTTGGTACTACCGCGCAGCAAGAGCTCAGAAAAGGACCCCAAATGCAATCAATGCAAACGAGAGGGGGGATTCCGATGGCGGGGGGGGAATTTGCTTTCGAGAACAAAGCAGCATAAATTGCAAAGAAATCGCTGAAAGAGCTCGATTCATTCAACGCATCAAATCCATCGAAATAGAAAAACAACAAATTCATCAATTCATTCGTCACCCGGAGCAATCCATCCGCACTGGAAACCGCAAAATTGTAACTAATGCTCCAAACCAAAGTATTAAAAGTAATCAACTTGACGCACTAAATTTGAAAGAATTGGAGCAGTTGAATTTATCTTGTGTTCCTACACCGCAAGAAACGCCATGGATGTTGGTTGACTCTGTTGAAAAGCTGAAGCAATGTGTTGACGAGATGAAGTTTGGTGTAAATTACACGGACGAAGAAAGCGATAGAACTAATGCACTCCATGAGTTGGCATTTGATATGGAGATGCACAACCATGGGAATGGCGGATTTGGAGGAGCAGGTAGCCGGCAGCCTCATCGGTTAGAGTTGAGGACTTGCCTCATTCAGATAACATCCAATGTCACATCTTTTATAAAGTACAGTGATGGTAAGGAAACAAGTCTTAAAGAAGTTTCCAAAGATTACGTCATTGACCCACTTGCTCCAGGGGTTTGGGATGCAATTCCCACTTACCTGGGTCCATTATTTGCCGATCGCAACATTGTTAAAATCGGGCATGGGATCGGTGGAATGGATACATCTTCATTACATCGTGATTTTGGAATTTTAGTTGTCAATGCGTTTGACACTCATGAGGCTGCAAGCATTTTGTCCAGGAGATCAAGCCAACGCTTCCAGTCTGGACTGGGACTAGCATCCCTTTGTAAACATTATGGGCTGCCTACTTGGAGAGAGTACCAAGAGTTGAAACGGCTCTACCAGTGCTCAGATTGGAGAAAGAGACCATTGGAGGAACGAGCGCTTGAATACGGAAGATACGACGTGCGTTACTTGATCACTTTGAGGAAACTTCTCATGAGAGACCTCGTTTTGCTTGAACTATCAGATAGAATTGGCTTTTCTTCGGCAAGCGAAAGCAGCTTAGAACAATATGAATCTAGCACTGAAACAGATGCCAAATTTCTCACCTCGTCGGATCTACATTGGGAAAGTACCATCAACAGCGACAATCGGGAAACGTATTCAAGTTCAGATTTTGACATACGAGATTCTTCCACTGGTTCTGAAGATGAAAATGGGGTCGATAGCTCACTCGATGATTTTCGTGATGCGATGGAAAATTACGATGCAACTAGCATGGAGACCGACAATGACTCAGGAGACTTATTCTTGGATGCTGCAACATCAACAGCTCCATCTTCAGCATCCGAGCCATGTGTCATTGATGCATATGAACTGCAAAGATGCCGTCACCTCATGAACGCTGTATCCTTGTCTCAAAAGCGTTGTTTGAATCTATGGAAGGACGAAGACGAGCCCATCTTACGCAATCATTCTCTTGTAAAAGTCATGAAGAATGCGGCCCTTAAGAAAGGGCATGGCAAGTATTGGACAGATGGTCATCTACAACTGTACAAAAAGCTATCTGAGTGGAGAAAGGACGTTGCGTATGAAGAGGGAATGCATCCATCCGAGTTGTGTTCTCTTGATTTCCTAGTGCACGTAGCATATAAGCTCCCCACAACTAAACTGGAGATGCGTCGGTATGGTTATATTCTTCCGTCGCTATTGGAAGATACAACTTTGCCTTACTGCGATCAATTGTGTTCATTAGTGGCTGAGTCAGAAGTGTTCCGAGATCAGAGCCTTCCGCCACAGTCGGAAATGGCAAGATGCGAAGTTGTTTTCTACACGGGGAAAGGGAGAAGATGTATCAGCAGGCCTGCAAACGTCGTAAAAGTTCTAGTTGCCTCTGCAGTGGTTGGTGCATTAGCATTTGTTGTAGTGAAGTCTAGGAGGAAATAATTTGCATAACACATTTGAAAAATGTTGACTAAAGCTACGAAGCCTTCAATTCTTTTCCATTATTATGAAATACTCCATTATTGCAATTCAGCATGTTCCATAGCAAACGAGTAATCAAACTGAACAACGTCTGTCACCAACGAGTGAACATCATCGTTGTTCTCCATCTTCATCTTATTAGTTTCCACTAGAGAAGGTAAAATTTCTTCTGGGCGAATTGAAGAGTCCAGTCTTCCTCGGACACCATCGATGGTCAACTTCTCAACCATACCAGCACAATGACCTGCACCGACAACTGCCACAATAACCTTGTCATCCTCGTTATCTATATCGTCCATTGTCATCAACATAGAGGCGACTTGTAACAGTTTCGCAACCATGAATGCATCTCTCTCTTCAATTATAACCCTTTTCAATGTAGGAAAAGCCTTCCCCAATTCCTCCATTGCTTTCGTCAAAAGATCATTTTTGCCACTACGATCACTTAGTATTGACTCCATCCATTCACGCAATTCCTTTTCCGAGGGTTGTTTTATCGAAGACCACAGTAATCCCAGCAAGAGCCGTATTTTACCGAAAACACGTAGGGATTCCCATGCCCTCAAAATTGTGATTCTAACAGGACGATCTCCGAGTATAATGGCACATGGACGGTGACCTCGTGGATGATTCGTTGCCGTAACTTGTAAGTTGGCATATCGATGGTCATTTCCATTATGCTGTGTTTGTGTTCCCCAAAATGAACGTTGTTGAGTCCATGCAGATTGAAACGCCGATTGGAATTCCCCTCCAATCGTTACGTTCAGTTTTTTTGCGTAGTCGGCTTGTATTTTTGACAGTAGAAATGCCCCCTTTTGCATGCTTCTCTGCGATACTGGTGCCAGATTGTTTTCACTGTCGGTCGGAAAATCTGTAGATTGTTGATTTTGTTGTTGATTGTCGGGGATGTTCAATGAACTTAGCATGAGCCCCACTCTTTGAGAGCATAACTCAACGAAAAGAACATCTATCGAAAATTGGCAAAAAAAATCGTCGGACAGTAAGGATGAGTGCTGTTGTTGTCACATTGCATTTCGGGCCAACGCGTTTGGGCGGAAATCAACATTACCTGGACGAACATGCTCCATGAGCAGCTTAGCATCCTGAAAAGAAGTTCTGGAAACATGAGAAGTTCCTAACAAATACAATGTTACTTTCTTCCCACTGGATGATTCGTCATTATCATTACATTGCTCGATGATGATGCGATGCAATGGCGCCCCTTTCTCATCGCGTAGCCCTGGAGGAAGGGAGCGCCTCCAGTCTTCATCGATTAATTCCGTTTCATTTAGGTCATATTTTTTTGGAGTCTGTATTCCATTTGTAGAGTCGTGTATCGATGAAGATGGCGCCGTTGTTAACGACAACTGTGAACGCGGCAGTGATGATTCAATTCGACGGAAGGAACACAGGAGTAGGAGTAGCAATGCAGTCCATGTCTTGGGGATGGGATATTTCGCCATGGCTGTGGTGTTGCCACGCTTTTTCGCGTTGCAATAAATCGTAATGTTGTTTTCCCAAACACACCGGCGATTATCCGCCTGGTTTATTTCACCTTACCTAAAGAGAGTTTTGGTGAGTGCAAAAAATATCTTTGTTGGGAAAGAGAGTCAGTGTCAGTTCTTTTTACGCGAAACGATGTGTTTTTGTTGTTTGTTGCATGTGTGGTTTGATTGTCCCGTTGTCCGTCGTGGTCCGGTAATAGTGCGTCACCAACTGTTTCGAAACAACACAACAACTTGAAGGGGAGAATGACAGTCAATGCAAGTGTAACAACAAAATTTTAAACTAGCAAACGAGTCATTTTTCAGCAAATTTTTCTGAGACTGAACCCTTCTTTCTTAAAAAATTGTCAAGAGATGAAACTAAAGTTCAGTAGACGACCCCATTCATAATTTGAAACTTTTGGGGCCGTTTCTAGGCAATATTGCACCATAATGTATTTCTGCCGGAAGAAACCAATCAAAAAATTCCGGCGCGCCAGATTATCAAGATGTGTTTCGGCATTGGGTGCGTACACTCCACAAAACAGCGCCCGTAGTAAAATTCGTCCATCACAGCGGCATTCGGCCCTGCCGCGCGGTTTCTGCCCGCCCCCTCCTCAGCGACGACGTCGTCCTTGCTCACGAATCTTCGTTCTCTGTTCTCAATGAACAATTCCTTGACGTGATTTCCCAATGATGTTCTGAAAAGAATCAAAAGAATCCCAATCTCTCATGCCAAGCAGCCTCAATAACCAATCCATCTTGTCTTCGTTATCTCAGTATGGTATTGCGGTAGGTGCGCCAGCCATGCCATTTGTCATTCGAGCAGTGTGTCTTTGGCTGCTGGATCTGTTTCCCTGTTGAAGTCTATCAAGGCGCGAAATTCACCTGCGACTGCAACAGAAGAAAGAAGTCGGTACTACCGTATATTTTTCACCGTAGCGTTGCCTACAATATGCACTATCCTCGTTCATCCTATCCGTTCCTGGGAGAGAATCGAACTACCATAACTTCGACCACATAGATATAAGCATCTGGTTTTCGCTCATTTGCAAGACAAAACAGAGGAAGAAAGATTCATAGGTTTCATAGGAGCAATTTTTTGGCGTGATATATCGCTGCACTATCATTCTTCTTCACTCTCCTTGCATTATTATATCGTTCTCGCCTCTTTTGTCATTTTTTGTCTCATCAAGAAAGAAAATAATAACGCCGGCATGAAGCGAACATCCTATCAACGCTCCGCCTTCATGGCATTCCTCCTCTCCGCATCGTCTCCATCCATGGCATTCCAAACAGGGAGCCCATCCAGACCAATTACACCGCCGTTGCAACATCGTCCATTTCCTCGATGCAACACAAGCATTCGTTACTCCAATTGGGATGCCTTCGAAACTCCCGACTCCATGGAGCTTCTCATCGGGGGCACACGTTATCAAATGGTGGAACTCCCCGATAGCATGATGAGCACCACGCTATGGGTGGGGAATTTGTGCGAATTCGTTACGGATGAAATGCTGTCAGAAATTTTTCAACAGGCGAGTAGTTTGAAATTTGTTCCGGCGTGCGTTGCGAGGAAACCGAATATGGAGAGTTTGAAGTATGGGTTTGTCACTTTTCGCAGCGAAGAGGAGAAGGAGGTAAGCATTTTCTAAGTATGATTGTTTCATTCATTTGAAATTCTCTTTTTCATGTAAATCTGACTTGATTGAATTGTTACATTTTATCGAAATATTCATGTCATCAGGCGGCCATGAATTTATTTCACGGATACGAAGTCAATGGAAAATGTCTCAAAGTAGAAGCGATTAAGGACCACGAAAAATTTGGTCGCATCAAAGTCCCTGAGAAAATCATCGACTACGCCGTCGGACCAGTAAGGCGAACGCGGAATGGCGAGTTAAACACCATGCGGAGGGCCACCGTCCATGTTCAATCATCAGACTCCGCAAACGGGCAGGGTGGCCGATTCAGCAGGAGCGAAAGAGAGCAACGCCGCGTGAGGATGGAAAAGAGGAAGTCAAGAGGGAGATACAAGAATCAGCAAAGGAAGAATTCCAGGGCAACCCGCGTGGTGCCGTAGGTAGGCTTCCATCGGGGTGGGATTCGAGGGAAACGTGTGTTTTTTATGTTGTGTGTATGTTGTCTTTTTGGGTTCAAAGGGTCCTGTTATGCACCAAATCGCGAACATACTGTTTATTGATGGTTTGAAACCAACACAATAAATGTATATAATGAACAAAACTGAAGAATAAATCTGAAAAGTATCAGAACTAGTTCGAGCTGCCGTCTAAGTCTTGTTGAGATTTCCAATTTGTAGACTTCTCTTTCATGCCCTACTTTTGCAAATATGTGGACGTAATCATTCGGCAACGCATGTGTTCAAGAGGTCTTGGTCGAGACCGACGATACAAGAGTGATTAAAATTTAATCTTCAAGATTTACCGGCAACATAACATAAAGTTTTCCTTAAGTCCATTTAAATCTACTGATGAATAGATGCACAAAATGTCTCAACCATCTATGTTCATTCGGTGAATGAAGTATTCTTTCAAAATATCATTTTCAATAGCCTGGCGTTTCTTCTTCTCCTCCTTTTCACGATCGTCGCCGAGAGACTCCCGCCCTTCGGTGCTTCCATCTTCATTCGATGACACTGAAGATATCGCGACTTGCTGCTTAGTAGATTTGCCTAAACGATGTCTGGATACAGCTTCCAGAGCTATTTCCATATCTTGAACTGCTTCCGTAAGTTCTGTGATTTGCGCTCGAGAATTGAGCAAGTCCCGTTCCAAAGATTCTGCACGAGACGCCTTGGATCTCAAGTGAGAAATTTCTTTTTCTAGATCAACGATTTTATCCTCTGCTTCATAAGCCTTGAGTTTGAGACTGGAGATTTCGAATTCAAATGAATTCGTCTCCTCTTGAGAATCAGCTCTGTCGATCGAAGGCACCATAGTTGCAAATCGTTCTAACTTCTTGAGCTTTTCAGTTGCAACCACCAATTTGGTATTGGAGTTTTCGATTTCATCTTTCAATGATTCCATTTCTTCCACGGCCTCCGTGAGTTCCATGACTTGTGCTCTAGAACTTTCCAATTCCCGTTCCAACTTTTCTGATCGAGACACCTTGGATCTTAAAAGGGAAATTTCCTGCTCCAAACCAGAAATAGTATCCTCCGCCTCCCACGCTTTGCTTTTGAGACTGAATATCTCTGACTCAAGAAGGATCTTCTCTTCTTCGGATATGGCAGAATCCGCGACAGGAGGAGTTAAAGCAGCGGACTTCTCAAGCTCCTTCACTTGTTGGGTAACCTTGGCTAACTTAGTATTGGAGATCTGAACCTCCTTTTTCAGTATTTGGATTTCTTTTGCACGCGATATGGAGCTTTCCACTGCCGCCAGCAAGTCTTGTTTTAATTTCTTGTTGACTGCTGCTAAGTTGGTATCGGCCTGTCTTGCCTTGACCAAAGCTGCATTCTTTTCACTCAAGTCGTCTTTCTCCTTCATAACATCATTCAGCTGGGATCTAAGATCTTGAACTTCTCCCTCCTTTTCATTCAGTTTGCAGTCGAGAATGGCCTTTTCCTCGATCATTTTATTAGATAGAGTGGCATTTTCAACCTTAAGTTTTGAATTCTCACGACGCAAAGAAGAAGCAGCCTCTTCCAACTCTTTCTCCTTTTTTTCAAAGTCATTCTTTTTTGCGGCTTCATGGAGATCTGTGATGGTATTTTTCAGTGATTTGATTTCGGACAGATAATTCGATTCAAGAGCACCAAATGCCTTGTTCTTGGATTGTGAACGTGCTAGCTCCTCTTTGAGTTCATTTTTGGCATATTCCGCTTCAGAATGTTGCCGTTCTAGCTCGGATACTCGTGACTGCCACTGAGCTTCAATTGATTTCAGATGATCCTCCTTCTTTACAAGTTCAGCCGCATGATTTTCCTTAAGTGCAGCCAAAGCCGCCTCGTGATCCTTTTCCTTTTCCGCCATTTTGATTTCATGAACTTTCTGTGACCTTGCAAGTTTGGAGGATCCTTGTTTTATTGCGTGATTAACCTTCTCTATAACGTCGTCCTCGTGCCTCTTCTTCAACTCTTGCAATTCCAGTTTGTGCTTCTCTTCCAACTCTTTCATGGCAGCCACATGTTTCTCAGCCTCCTTTTTCTGGTGCTCAAACTTATCCGACATTTTATCGAGTGTCTCTTCCATCTCTGCGCACTCCTTTCTTCCAGACTCGTATTTTTTTAATAAGGATTGGTGGTCATTTTCCAACCTCTTCTCGCGAGCTTGTGCTTCATTTAGGGACTCTTTCATTTTCTGGAGTTTCTTTTCGGATTGGGATTGCACTACCGTGAGAACATTTTGGAGTTCAGCGTTGGCTTCGTGAAGTTCTTGATATTTCTTCATGTCGACGGAGTTGTTATCGTTATGCTGCTGATCGCTTTGCTTCTGCTGATGCTGCTGAATCTCTTCATAATGCATCCGTTTCATTTCCTCCATCTCTCCTCGTAAATCCTCCATCTCTCTTAGAACTCTCTCTTTTTCAGATCTCAGCTTTTCTTTTTCAGAGCGAGTGCTCTGCAATGCCTTGCTCAAATCCTTCATGATCGTCATACCCTCTTCGACATCCTTTCTGGATTTCTCCAACTCCTTTTGGAACTTTGCGGTGTTTTCCAATTCCTCTTGCAATTGGACGTTTCTCTCATTGGCCATTTTCAAATCATTTTCCAAATAGTCTAAATCGGCAGCCAGTCGCTCAATCAGTTCTTCCTCGGCCTCTTCCTGTAGCTCGTCATTTCCATCATTCTCGAGTCCATGACCGCCTTCCACTTCATGAAAGAAACGCAGCTCGTCCAATTCGGCTTTGAGAGATTCAATCCTCTGTTCTTGTGCGGCCACTCGGACTTTGGCTTCGTAAGCTTCGGCTTTGTACATTCTGGCGCGTGTATCGGCAGATGTGCCGGTAGAATGCAATGAACCCGTGGCTGAGTTGGTAGCGGATGGGACAGGTGGCCTCTGACGGCTAGTAGACGAAGAACGGCGTTGCGACTTCGTCGGTGGTGGCAGATCTTGTTGCTGTTGTTCACCAGAAGAACAGCCGGCGATTCTAGCGCGGCTTGCGGAAGTAGATCTCATGAGATTGGATTGAGTTTTCTTCGTAGCGATAGCATTGATGCCGCTGTTCCGACCGCTTCCAGATAGGTGAGTTGAGGAAGACGACGAAGACGAAGACGAAATGTGCGGCAACATGGGAGGTTTGACGAGCTGTTCATTGTTTTGATATTGTTGATTCTGATGTTGGTGTTTTGACGCCGCCGAAGCCGAAGCTACACGCGATGCCGACGAAGTTTTCGGGATCCGATTGGAAATATCGCGGGGAGCCTCACAGAAGGGAGTGCGTTTTCTCGTGGAAGAGGAGGATGATCTATTAGTTCCGTAGGAGGAACTCATCTTCGGGACCGACAAATATGTTTTTGTTGAAGAAAATACCAAATCAATAAACTAGCTAACGGGGGAATGATCGTCATCGCGATCAAAGCGAGCAAGTGACAAATGTTAGCAAATTATGTTCTCTGTAATGTACGATACCGTACTACCAAATTTTGAAAAAAGATGCGACAGGAGGATCTGTCCGGCGGTCTCGAGCCACATCAAGAATGTGAAACTTTCTCGAATCTAGTCTTGTCTAGTCTATGTCTGAACAAGTGATAATTGTAACGGATATAAATTTCAAATCGGCTGCAATAAATTTGACGAACGGAAAAAGGCTTGATGTATGCAGAATATACCATTGCGTGAAATGTGATTGCCATGGCGGAATAATTACATCTAAGTGCTGTGGTCGGAACCATTTCCAACACGATCATTTTTGATCATTATTTTCTGACGCAAGTCTTTCTCATGCGACGAAGGTCTGCAATTTCGGTCCACCATGATCGTAGTATCATTGCATAATCACACATAAGTATTCACCTCAAAATCAGATTTTGAGGTCAAAATGCACACAACATACAAAACATATTTTTTACGTTATCAACGCTAAACAAGAGAAGATTAATAGCTGCCTCTAGAGGTAGAATAGTACGTTGATAATACTTTTTCAATTTTTTAAATATCATGGCCACTCTATCATTGAATTACATGTTTCACATTGCCACACATATTATTAATCAATGTGATGTATTATATTTGAAGAGGTAAAGACATCAAACTAATTCTCAGTGGATTTTTTGGTGATGTACAATAATGGATAGTCAGTAGGATACAGTTGCATAACAATCAAGATTTGCCTAAGTATACATCTAATGTTGATCATGACCCATTCCCAGCATCATTTCACTAATAGCATCCTTTTTTCAACTTCTTCAATTGTGCCTCTTTCTTTGCAGTTAACCAGTTTTTCATTAATCACAATGGTATTGACGACAATAGCATCCACATTTTTGTTGAACCTGGTAGGAGTGTCATATGCTTCTTTGTGTAACACAATCATTGTCTCCTTTTCTTTGTTCAGTAATGTTGTTAACACAAACAAAACCATGGCTGCATTGCATAAGCATGGTCTGTTGTGTCCACCTAGGGAATTCTTACTGAAAATAATCCTGTTCCAATTCAATCACAAGATAAATCAATTAAATTCAACAATTGACTTGTATCATTCCTGTCTTATCATTCACTTTCATATACCAAACCTACTTGTCCTGATGCTACTTATGATTAGTAGATAGTAGCACACATTTGCAAAAATAACATTAGTCACTTGGTTTAAAATGCAAAAGAACAGCACCAAAAAACACTTTTTCAGTGTGTATTACTTTGTTATGTGGAATAATCAGATCTATCTTGATCATTCTGGCAAATTGCACTGTATCCAGATCAATTCTCTTTTTGCCATCATCTGTTGGTATCATTCTTGCTTGTCCCAACTGCAATTGTATATGTTAAGAAGATCTTTCTCTAACTGTGTGTTGGATGGATATTTTCTAAGTGGCCTTTGTCTTGATTCTTTGGGCACTTGTAAAAGTACCCAAAGAACTGATACAAGTGTGCCAATAGATAGTTTGGAAAAATAGTTGGGTTCAGTGGGCATGCTGTAAGAAGTATTTAGTTTTTGTTAGAATTGACTATTGTGTGTAAAGGCTTGTGATAAACACCACAAATTTAAGTCAGGTTACAGGACTCTCTACTCTCAAAAAAAATAAATTTTTAAATTTCATTCAACTCTTCATTGATTCTTTTTTCATTCTATATCCTTAGTAATCAGTAAAAAATCTTATTTCATCCATCATCATTGGGTACAAAAATTCAGAACAAAGTTTTGAAGGTAGCAATTCAGAGGGCTATATTTGAGAGTGCAGCATAAGGCAATGTGTTGTTCTTGCAGTTGAAGTTATTGAAGATGAAGTTTTTTAGAGTGTAATCATCTGTCCTTTAACAGCTGTCTTTCAAGAACTAAAGGCGTTCACTTTTTGTGATTCCAACCAACCTATAACAGCATTAATTTTCTTGTGGATCATGCTGATGTTTTTCATGACACTTACTCCATATTAAGCTATAACAAAGAACTGGATGAAGTATTTGGCAAAAACTGAATATGAATCTAATAAAAGATGAAGTTTGATTTTGCATGTTTATATCATTTAAATCTGAACTGATGGTGCTTATATTTGCAGTGAATGTCAGTCTAATGAAGATGGTGATATTATATTTAGATCAATAATTAAGTAATCTTGATTTGATAAGAATATATTGTATTATGATTTCTAATTACTGGTTGGGCAACTTTGTTCTTTCCTTCATCCACAAAGAAGTTGGCGCAAAACTGAATGGCAACAGAATGGTAATCAAGAGGATAAATGCAACATTTCAATTTCAATACATATTATAAAGAGTATAATCACTTTCACAATAAGAGCAGTCCTTATGGTTATTGCATTACAGCTTTTTGACTCCTGTTGCAATCAATGGTGGCATGAACTTAATTCACTCCATTGTAATCACACCTTTGTTTATGCCACTTTTCTTGTTATATCAAAGAGGCTTGGTATAGGTTCTGAAAGAGGTCATCGACTGGTGTAAATCAATTGAAGGTTGAATTAGTCTAATCTTGGTGGTAACATTCTTAAGAAAAGAGCAATGTCATTCAAATAAGCAAGATTGAGAGAAGATAACATGATAACAGCAAATTTTCATTCCAATCCAACCAATGTTTTTGAAATATTGATATAAAGTAATTAAAATCTTTCAACATCAACATTTTTTTGTTTTCAATTATTAATTTTTTGTAATATGGATTTGATTTGCAACTGAGAATGTAGGGTGACAATATCAGTCTACGTAAAGATCTGGCTGTATTCAATAATTTTGTAGGGTGGACTGAAGGTTGGGAAAAAAGGATGGTGAATTGTACTTCAAGTTACCCAATACCCACCAACTGCTATATGTATATGTAATATATCAAAGAAGAATGTTTCTGTTGAAAAGAAGATATAGTTGGGTTATTAATGATCAGTGTGATGCTCGAGGTAGAAGATGTTGATGTCACTGTTTTTATTGTAGACACTTTAAAATGGAAGGCAAAACATGTCGATCGAATTCATGTCATGCACTGAGAACCAAGAAGTTGACAAGAATGAGTATGCAATCCTGAATAACAATCAAAATTTGCTCTTCTTCATGTTATGAGTGTTTATACGTAAAAAGATTATGTGGTGACACAAGATCGGAAGA
>JALLPE010001044.1:0-11406 GCA_036940025.1 Conticribra weissflogii | reverse complement strand
GCATGTTTTTTGAGCAAGGAGCTCGACAATGCGATTGTTTGCACGCAGTGGCGCCGGCAAAGATTATTCCCGATCTTTCGTTTCCCATTCTGTTTTTCAATGGGGCCAAAGACCACCGTGATAGTGAGGATAAATGGCTTTCTCTTTGCAGAGACCAAGAACGTTCAGAGCTCAAAACTTACGAAGAAGGTGATCATTTCTTCTGTCACGATGATAGGTTCGTGGCTGACATGTTGGAAAGAATGAAACAATTTATCGACAAAGTCACATCGGTAAATGAGGGGGTTGAATAGATGCAGATAGATGCGTTCTGGGATCGCGTCTCGATAACCGTAGGCTTCAGTCGAAGATTGAGTTTAGTGTTTCATTAGAAGAAAGAACTGCAAATATGACCACCAATTTGACGTTTGGATGAAATGTGCGCTGTGCAAGCGCAACATTCAAATTGATTTGTTCGATGGCAAGTTGATATCAATATGCATATGCTGGGTGTATATTTTTGTCTCGAACAAAAATGTGCGAATTTTTTCATATTTGGTCAATTAATTGTCAACTTGGTGTTACGTTTATGTAAAACGCATAGTAGGTGATTTTTTTGTTAAGGCGTGTCGTCGTTTTTATTGTTTTTGTTTGTCTCAAATTAATGCCAAGACACAAGGTAACAGGAAATTTCCATAACCGGATAAATAATATTATAGTATGATAAAGAATTTCCAAAGTTAAAATCATAGTAAGGGTTGACTGACACAAATACAACGACAAAAATTATTGCTTATATTCAAATATGATGATAATGTCAATCAAAACGAAGTTATTATACGAGAAGCAGCAATCAATGAGTTTTTCTCGTAGAAATAAACCAAATTGTATTGGTTCGTGAATTGCCGCAGGCTCCATCCGTTAGGAATACTTCATCTGGAACTTTCGCTGCCATTTCAAGAGCGTCTTCAATTTTGCCAGTCTCTGCCAAAAGACCGGCTTGAACTATGGACCATCCATTATCGTCACAGAACCCGTCATTAGCTTTGTTCGCAGTCTCGCATGCGTCGGCGTAAATTGGGTATAGGATTTCCACCCATTCAGGATCATCTCTGCGTTCGGCAACAGCAGTTAAAGGAATCAACTGGATGCCATAAGATACAACATCCTCGGGTGCGAACCAAGTCTAATCACAATTTACAAAGCAAAAAGGTAATCATGAATATGAGGTAAGATGAATTGCACGTGAAGTAACTATGAGCATGAAAGCATATCTTACCTGAAAGCTTGCCATAGTCTCATACATCATGCCTACGACTGGCTTCGGGTAAGCGGCTGGGTAGTTACTGACATGAAGATGTCGTTTTGAATAACTTTCATTTCCCGATGAATCAGAGGGGGAATCGTCTGGGACATCGTTTGAATTCCAAATGTGCCAAAATCGGTTGGCCGCATTGACCTCCATTGCCGTGAGGAACTCTCCAAGGTCGCGAACAAGCGTGGCAGTAGAATGCTTTTCAGCGTCATCAGCAAAAGCATTCATCTGATACAAACAAAATCACTTCGGGTTAAAACAAGGACTTCTCAATTGCGACAAATTGAGTTAAATTTTGCCTGTCTTACCATGACACTACCATAAAGCGCTATTCCTTCGAAGGCAGCGATTGCTTCAGAAGAGCTTTCCTGCTCTCGCCCGTGGGGACTCAACTCCATCGACATGAGCCCAGCTGCCCATGAGTTACCCAAGAACCAGTCTTTTTGACGATACACAGGAAAGAATTCATCCTCCGAGGAAGGATTTGCGATATCACGTATGTAGAGCAGGACACGTTCAAAATACTCCTGTCCCCACTCAGGGCGATGCTTTGCAACTACGGCTGCTGCGAATATGTGGTATCCATAGTGAAAATGATGATCGTTGTACCTATCGTCGTGTTGTGGTAGAGATCACCAAAGCAGCGGTGATTGTAAGAAATTGGACCTCATATTGAATAGACCTGGAACGCTTAAATGTACTCACCACCCATTGCCAAAGTCAACATTCACATCCTCCAAGGCCGGACATTCGGGAAATTCATTTTCACAAGTTCCATCTCCAGCGTTTCCTTCTTCAAACACATAGTCACATCCGCAATTGACAAATCCACCCCAAGATGAATCATAAAGGAATTCTGCTTCCGCGCCCCCCTTTTCTTTTCCACCGGGTTTCAACCAAATCTCAACTGCCCTCTGTAAATCGTCTAGGAGAGTTTCCACTTCCTCTTGCGAAGGAAGCGAAACTTTCGCAGCGGAAGAGACAGATTCTACAACTACTGCTTCATTGGCATCTGAATAATCGTTCATATCTCCATCGGACTGAAGACGCTTAAGCTCATCATGAATCTCGATGATCCGTCCGACTTTCGCCAGAATCTTGGCGGGGAAGTAGGTGTCTGCCGCACCTCGAAGTACATTGCCACTTAAGTAAAACGTTATATCTCCTCTTAGGGCATCTGCCAACTGAGGGATAGCAGCAGCAAGAGGAGGACGATCAGCCAAAAATGATTGAGGCTTTCCATGAGACACAGGGAGATTCCACTTCGATCCATGAACTAGACAAGTGCGTCCGTGAAAAGTGTGTAAGCACAAAGCCGAATCAATGGATTCTTCGTCCACTTCATGAGTGTTATCTGCGAATATTTCAAGGTGATGAGGCAGTGCAAACATGATGAAATCTTCAGGGTGTACTTTACGTTTTGGTTTGTACGAAGTGACAGTTGAGACAGCCTTGGTTGCAGCACGTAGACTTGACGCGGCAACTGAAACTGCAATATCGTTGGACACTTCCTCATTCTTGGAATAGACGGACGTTACGTCCCAGTCGAAAACAACGTTTGTGACGCGTTCGCCTTCTTCATTTCCATCATAATCTGGAAATTTAGTCCCAACTAAAGGACTCTTGGGATATAAATCCGCTCCCTTCCGTAAAACCTTCAAGTATGCCTCCGATTTTTCGTTACTACTAATGGTCTCGTAGCCCAAACTAGAAAGGTGGTCACAATGCTCCTTAATAATACTCTTTCCAGTGGTACATTCATTGAAGAGGGCCATTCGCACAATAAGTTCGTCGTTGTCATCAACTTTACCGCTATCGTCATCTCCGTCAACTTCGACAACATCCAATCGAAACTGCACCCCTTGGATTTCACCCGGAACACTAACAAGGGGATAAGCATCAGAATAGCACTTTACTTTCACAGGTTTAGAGAAGAACGCCACCCAAGTAAAATCAGACTGAGCCAAGTGGAAGACAATCTCACGTTGTACGCTGTACAAATGGGCTTTGCCATCGGATGAAATTGGTGCCGCGTGCTTGGGGTCTTGCTCGATTGGTTCATTCGTGAAGGATCCGCAAAACATTTGACTTTGATCTTTGCTATTGACATCAGTGCTGTTGGGTTTCACGACATCCGAATCAACAAGGATAGATACAGGGCGATTTCCAGATACGATGGATGGTAGAACAGTTTTTCCTTCGTCTTTGCCAAAACGTACAGTTCCATAAGGCATTCCTCTTACAATATGAGTCGTCATATTTACGTTATTCCAAGCCAAGCTAACACCAAGTTGGCTGATGTCCTCATTAGAATCCACTTGATATCCCGTTAAAGGTTCAATAGTCGACTCTGTCTGTGACACCATGGTTCCCAATGATACACCGTTATTCTTATCGAACACCATTTGCATATTGGTCGACGAAGTTTTGAGCACCGGTAGAAAAAGCTCGATTCCTGCCATGGTTTCGAGTTTTTTACTTTTTCTCTCATCATTGGGGAAGGCCGGGACGTTTGTAGGTGGAGACATGCTGAGAACGTATGGAATGGTGTAAACATGAGCGACTTCTCCGTCACTTGAAGGGTCGGCAGCTGCTCTATGAGATACCAGGTTCTAAGACGTAGTTGCAGAGTTTGTTCGAGAAAAATATTATGAATTGTTGCGTGATTCAGTTGTAATTTGATTCAAGAAAGGTTTCACGATTGATTCGAAAAAGACAACGAAGAAGAAGCCAAAAAGCTAGTAAGATACTCGATGAATCAATGTCATTCTTTTCAATCGATTATGAGTAAAATGGTAATGGGCACTCACCATGTACCACTCATTGGTAGGCAAGGGAGTAAATCTAGTCTGATTGTCCTTCATTTTTCTTCCCTTGTCTCCACTCTCATCATTGATGCTCCCCGCTTCTTCAGAAGCGTCGTAGGTATTCAAAAAATCTCCCCAAACAGCCGAAGGAGAAGCAAGTCCTGTTCTTGTCGTCGACCGAAACCCCAAATCCGAAAAGGGGTCAAGTTTCGAAAGCGGCGGTGGCATGGGCACACGTCCCGAAGAATGCACAGCAACGCCCCCGTCGTCATTGGAATTGTCAGCCATTCCGGAATTTCCTCCATGAGATCCATCGAAAGATTCCGCACGATCGTGCCAATAGTGTGCAGAGAAAAGACAGATGACTGCGGCAATGCTGTATGAGATACAATGGTGACGGCTCCAAATGCCCTTGCTGCCTTGACCTTGTCCTCCTTGACTGGTTACAACATTTTCCTGGTGATTATGGGTGTGAGAAACGGGGAGGAGCTCAACGGAGGCTTGAGCCTCTTCGGGTTCACCATCATTGGATATTGACCCGTATTGGGGGTGGGGTGACATGGTGGGAGATACGTTCTTCAAATATTTAAGAGTGGCGATGTCGGAAGGGAAGGAGGATGGAAAGCAGAGAGACTCACAAGACTGTCGAAGGAAAATCAATCCCAGAAATCTGGTAATTTTAATCTCAATAATCGATGGCTGGTTGCTTGACTTAATGAATAGGATCTGAATGTTGTCGGTCTCGGTTGACTTTTCTCGTGTGCAGGAATGGAGGTGTTTTTTGCCTTCCGACACCTGCAGCAGAAAGGCGGCGACATAAAAAAACTGTCGCCAGAGTTCACGCTCTGTGTGTTCTGTGGTGGTTGTCGCGATGTTCGTCCTTCATGCGCGCTGGCAAATGGATTTTAATTAAACTTGTTCCTACGTACAATTAAAAAGAATCATCCGACTACCTTTGATATTAAAAATTCCAAATCTCCTCAATCCAAAATATGAAGATTCTACTGAATTAGTTTATGGGTTAAAATTAGAGGGTCATTTTTTTGAACTTAAGAAAATTCGTACTCTCGTGTGACGACGAGCATGACGTGGAGAAGTTTGATGTGACATCTCCTAATGAAGATTGACAGCTTTTAGAGGTAGTATGATATCCAGTACTAGTTTAATAAAATAGTTGTAGAGGAGTACAAGATTGAAAACAGTTATTGCGCGATATTACAATTCCCTGTAGAATATTGTACCTAATGTACATAGGATATGTTTTTTGTGTCGCAAAAACTCTTCTCAAAACTTCAAAACTTCTAAAAATCTCTCTTCTTGTAACACCCTGTAACAGGAAAGAGTGATTAAATTTTTTCGCAGCCATTGACTCGGGGATGGGAGCATTACAATTTTGGAGCAAAAAGTCCACAGTTTTTGCGACCTGTTCATTGATGGCAATACTATGGCGGCTTCAGAGGCTGTTGTAACCTAATGATGATGAACTGTTTTAGTTTGATGTTTAAACAGATAGAATTAATAATGTGCAAAAAGGAGAAAGTTTTCTTAGTCCAACAACCAATGTTACATGTGGTGACAATTTTGCAGTGGTTGGAATGATAATTTTTTGTTTCTGCCTCACCTTTGCCAAGATGTGTCTCAGCTTCTAGAAGGGCTTATGTGAGCTGCCTCATATCATTCAAAAGGGAATTTCACGGAAAAGACAAAGCAATGATCAGAATTGTTTTTATTCATTAATGAATAATAGCGATTTGGCTTAAAGGACTCAGGGTGTGAATCAAGGCAATATTATTAAAAATAGGGATTGTAACATCACACAATAACTGTTATTAATCTTGTATACCAGAACAAACTCATACCAACCAGATACTGGTATTACTGATGTATACAAGATATATACTCTTCTTGATAAAATAATATTTGTCTTCTTTTGATGTGGAAAGTCATTTTTGTTGAAATTTGGGTCATGTTCTTGAAAACCTCAGACACAATGTCAACATGACCATTAATGTCAAAAAGATGCATACAAAAGTATGAAAATTATCAATATAAAAATCAAGATTTACCATCCACATAGTCATTAGTACACAAAGTATTTCCAAATTATGTTCATTATTTATATGAAAATTAAGTAAGTCTCATACATATTATCTCTAACCAGAGAAGATATTGCCAAAGAACCAGAATTCATGTTTGCAACCATTATTACTACAGGCAACCAAGTTAGGATCAAAATCAATATGAACCAAGCAAAACGATGGGTCCGCATTTACCAAAAAACTCTTGTACAATGGGAAAAGAGGCTTCATTCTTGGGAAAGAAAACCAAAACAGTTAGTACATATCAAAGTTTTACTAGCAGAACCTTGTTTCTGGGAGATTTTCATTCCAGGCGGCCGAGCATTTTTGACACACAATATAAACACAGACATTGGACTAGCTAATGGTACAGAGATCCGGTACCATTCACTTTCATTCAACTCTCTTGATCATGAAGATGAATTCAAAAAAAATGCAAAGAACAACCCCTGTTGGTGGCAGCATAATACTGTCATGCCCACCCACTTCTGTCAATATAGAACTCTTCCCAGCATTTGAAGATGATGACAATGACACAAAAGCAGCAAAGGAACAGAAACGCAATGAATGGAAATACTCTCCACTGGTTGACAGACTTGTTGTTATTCCAATCAGTGTGACAAACAAATTGCAGATAAAAGCAACAGGAGAATCTGTCAGAGGTCATGGAAAAGAAGGAATGCTTCCATCAAAAATATGGGTAACAGATTATTTTCCTGTTGAACCAGCTTTCAGCATCACAGTTCACAAAGCTGCGGTAAGTATAGTTATGAATATGTAAAATCACTCCAATTCTACTCACAGACACTCAACCTTCTCTTACAGGGGCGGACAATCCAACAAGTGCTCCTCAGCATTTCAGAACATCAAAATTCTCTGCTCAAAATGTCATGGGAAGGACTTTATGTTTCTCTCTCTTGTGTGAGAGAGCGAAATCACTTACGATCGCTCCTATGAAATGATGATCGTAATACTTTGAATTACATATCTTGTTTAAAAAAATCAAATATGCTAAATGGTTCTTCAAGGGTTATCCCAACACTGAATAGAAAGATATTGTCAATAGGAATAAACATAGAGCAATAAAAGCAGCAAATAACTTCAGATGAATTCAATAATTGTTTCACGCAATGGAACGACAAATTCATGAACCAAATTACTATAAACATACCACTTATTCCTTTTTGTTATCCTTTTTATTCTCTTCTGCTAAACCACAATACTCAGAAAGAAGTGGAGTTTTTACGGATTCATTAAAGCTCCTTTCCACAAGTTTTCCAAAACTAGGATTTTTTGTATGCTTCAGAATGTTGGATCTTGCAACATTTTTCTTTGGAACACATCCAATCTTGATGTTCTTAGATTGCGGCTTAATTGAAAATCCAAAACCTAATGTAAAAATACAATAAATTAAACATTGCATTATAAAACAATACAAAAAAATCTAAAATACATGTAACGTACCTTTTTGCTTTGGAACTGCCCCAACTAGCTTCATACACTTTCTCTTTCCCCAATTTCCTTGAACCATTGATAAAAATGTACTAGCAAAATCATTGGGTGCATCTGAATGATCACTATCTGAATTGTTCTTTTCTTCCATTTGATGAGATTGATTTGTACCACTACCATTGTTTGTAGCATTTTCCCTTTTTGTAGATGTGGAAGCATCTTTTTCAAACACTTTCAACCAATGGCAGTTTTCTGGAAGACACAGTACAGTACTGATCCATTCATGCTGAGGCTTTGTGTAGCAAGTGTGGTGCAAGCGCTTGGCAGCAGATGGAATGACCATCCCACTCTCTTTCTCTGCTTTGTTACCAACATGCCCCCCAAACCAATCATATCTATCCACGGTGACTTTAATACTCCATTGAGTGCTTCTTGTAGTGAAATACAATCTTACTGGATTCAAAAGATCAATTGATACCAACATCCAAAACCCTGGTTGCACAAGACCATTTTTGTCATCATGCCTAGGTTTCTCAAGTTGGCACCCAAAACTGCCATTAACAAAAGGAGGAGATGAAAAAATCGATTGACTGTCCTTTGGAAGAAATTCAGACAGAGTATTGCAATTATTTTGATCTGCAATGAAGGGAAGTAATGCTCCTGGAAAACCACCACAGGCATTCAACAAGATTTGCTCACACAACCTTCAAAGATCACTTTTGTATTTGGTAGCAACAATCTTCGTCATCGCTCTCTCTCCATCTTTTGTGCCCTTTTTAGGAAGCTTTGGAAAAGATTCCATGCGACAATAACCCAGTTTGAACGTATCCTTTTGACAAAGCGAGGTATTGCATGAAATGCGTGGTGTCCTTTCCTTTTTTGTTTCTCAATGATCATACCAGTGGTCTTGAGAATTGATGGATTCCCAACCTCGTTGAAAGAAAACACGTTGATAATCATTGTAGTACACATTAGCAATGGCTTCATCTGGAGATCGAGGCAATTGTGCATCAGGCGATACCTCCATAATCAAATTCCTTGTTCCTGCCAATGCAGAAACCTCCTCATCTTGAGGCGGCATACCTTGAGGGCGTTCTGCAATTCCAAAATTCGCTGTGTACCTAGATTTTTTTGTCCCCGCTACTTTGGTCTGAGAAGCATCATCCTCTGCAATTGCCTCCATCCCTTCCTCAATAACCCAATTAGGATGACGGCAAGAACCAAGACCAAGATTCTCACTCTCTACAGCAGAAATTAAAGTACATCACTCCTCAGAGTAAACAATAAACAGCAATTCTACTTTTGTATGCAAGAACACCAAGTCCCCTGCATGAAAAAATGAAACACAATAATTAGCAATGAAAAATGTTACAAAATGAAATAAACAAAAATCAATAACTCACAATTACAATCCTTCATGTAAAGGTCAAGATCCAAATCCGGCGGTTCCTCATCATAATACTCCACATTGAAACAACCACTTTTCTTTGCATTTGGATTTGTGAATGGAAACTTGAAATACTTCCCCTCAATGGGACACTCCATTTTCCCCAGTTTCAGTTCTCTCCCAAGTACTTTCCGATACCCTACATCATTGCTGTTCAAAAACAAACAATTTTCCTCAAGGACATTATCCCAAAACCCATTTGGATGGTGATACTTCTTGCAAATAGTCCTCATGAAGGCTAAAGAGCTATCAACAAATTTCTTATGCAATGGAGGGATTCCATATGACTTGCCAATAGTTGACTGAGAAAAAGATGTTCGAGATCCAAGACCTTTCTTATTCTTGAGAAATGTTGCATTTGCAACAATATTTGCCCTCGATACAAATGGATCCATGGATTTATCCAAAATTGTTAGGAGAGAATCACTCAAAGAATACTTTTGGTCTTTGTAAGCCTTTGGCAATTCCTTCTTTTTCTTTTCATTGCAATGATTGCCATCTGTTCGAACAGATTCGTAGAGACCCTCTTTCTTCCTACTAGCCGACATGATCAAACGACTACGGTGCCTCGAATAATGCTCCCACGCCAAACCCTATGACCTATTGATGATAGGAGGTTTTAATGCCACCAGAGAGGCATGAACAACTCCCAAATCTTTTCACGACGGCGGTGCCTTGAATAACCTCTCCCACGCCAAACCCTTGTACGTACAATACCAGATGGATGTCTTATCAACGAAAACAGTCTTTGGATGAGCTTGTCACCTTGGAAATTGACGAAGTTATGACCTATTGATGATGGGAGGTTTTAAGGCCACCAGAGAGGCATGAACAACTCCCGAATCTTCTCACGATGGCAGCACCTCGAATAACCGCTCCCACGCCAAACAATTGTACGCACAACACCAGATAGATAAATTATAAACCAAAACAGTCTTTGGATGGGCTTGTGAGGTTGCAAATTGACGAAGTTATGACCTATTGATGATGGGAGATTTTAAGGCCGCGAAAGGGGAATGAACAACTCCCGAATCTTCTCACGACGGCGGCGCCTCGAATAACCGCTCCCACGCCAAACAATTGAACTCACAACCCCAAATGGACGTCTTATGAACCAAAACAGTTTTTGGATGAGCTTGTCAGGTTAAAAATTGACAAAGTTATGACCTATTGATGATGGGAGATTTTAAGGCCACCAGAGGGGCATGAACAACTCCCAAATCTTCTCACGACAGCGGCGCCTCGAATAACCGCACCAACGCCAAACAATCGTACGCACAACACCCGATAGGTGTCTTATGAACCAAAACAGTTTTTGGATGAACTTGTGAACTTCGAAATTGACGAATTTATGACCTATTGGTCTCTCGGCCACCTCAACTCCACCCAATCCTACCAACGACGACGGCGCCTCGAATAACCGCTCCCAGGCCAAACCCTCTTAGGCATCACTTCGGATTGATCTCCCCTGGACCACAACAGTCCTTCGATGAGCTTGTGAGCTTCGAAATTGACGAAGATATGAAGTATTGATGATGGAAGATTTTGCAGGTGTCACAGCAGCCCCAACTGCTCTTGATTTTTCCAACGACGACAGTGCCTTGAATTCTCGCTCCCAGGCCAAACCCACTTCGGAATCACTTTAGATTGGTCTCCCCTGGACCACAACAGTCTTTACATTAGCTTGTGAGCTTCGAAATTGACAAAGTTAAGACCTATTGATGATGGGAGATTTTAAAGCTGCCAGAGCGACCCCAACTGCTCCTGATTTTTCCAACGACAACGGCGCCTTGAATTCTCGTTCCCACGCCAAACCCTCTTGGGAATCACTTTAGATTGGTCTCCCCTGGACCACAACAGTCTTTACATGGGCTTGTAAATTTCGAAATTGACGAAGTTAAGACTTATTGATGATGGGAGATTTTAAGGCTGCCAGAGTGACCACAACTGCTCCTGATTTTTCCAACGATGACAGAGCCTCGAATTCTCTCTCCCAGGCCAAACCCTCTTGGGAATCACTTCGGATTGGTGTCCCCTGGACACAACAGTCTTTACATTGGCTTGTGAACTTCGAAATTGACGAAGATAAGACTTATTGATGATAGGAGATTTTAAGACTGCCAGAATGACCACAACTGCTCCTGATTTTTCCAACGACGACAGAGCCTCGAATTCTCCCTCCCAGGCCAAACCCTCTTCGGAATCACTTCGGATTGGTGTCCCCTGGACCGCAACAGTCTTTGGATGAACTTGTGAACTTCGAAATTGATGAAGTTATGAAGTATTGATGATGGGAGATTTTAAGGCTGCCAGAGGGGCCTGAACAAC
>JALLPE010001043.1:0-13324 GCA_036940025.1 Conticribra weissflogii | reverse complement strand
ATGGTGACAACTAAAACCAAAATACCTTGATAATCAATGAAAAAAGTACATAACTCTACAAATGGTGACAAAAAAAGGAAAACTAACATTTGATTTTTTACACAAAATAAGTAGTCTCCTTTTAGCTCATTTTGGTGGGATGAGAGCACAGAGCACATACACAAAATTGCATGCACAGAAAAGTGAATTGAATTTTTCCCCACAGTTTGGCACCTTTCAAGGTTTTTCAGACATGTTGAAACCAATCAAGTAATGGTGTCCATGTTGTTTAATTTTTAGATGACTCAACATATAATATTTTCAACTAGATAGAAAATTGGCATGTGTATTTGATATTTTGGTACCACATCTATCCCACTTGTTTCAACATCAGTCTACCTATTGCACCATCCCTTATTTTCTCATTTTAAAAGTTGTTTTGAGGTAATTTTATGACAATGAGATCATAGAATGCCAGTGATGGCATAGAAGAGATTCTCTGAGTATTATTTCAATGACTCTTTTACTCTGTGTGTATGTATTTGTTGGGCTCTAAGCAACTAGATTCTAAATCTTTCCAAAATCATGTTATTTTCCTAACAACACAGCAGTACTGGAGATAGAAAAGTGAAAGGGGAAAATGTTAAGTTAATGATTTTGCTTAATTGATGAACCTTTTCATAAATTATCATAGTGCTTCTCACTCTGATAACAACCTTACCAGTGTAGGTAACCCTAAGTGACAGGAGGGGATGTCTACAAGTATGTTTTGGGATTAGACAAGGGCAATTGAAATATTGTCATTTTGTTGAGTTATCATCACTTAAAGTTGGAAAGGAGCATTGACTATCATATCCCAGAGACAGCAATGACAACTCCAACCATTTTCACACACCTCTGGAGAATACATTGTCCCTTACATTTTCACGTTGAAAGGATACCATTTTCAGCAGCAACAATGCAGAACTATCATAAGACAGTGGCTGAGTGGTTCTATTTTCAAAGTATGAAAATAAATCATAGTAGAGTTCATTGTCATTATTTGTGTATCATTTATCGTTAAAGCTTTTTGCTTGGAGTGTTTATTGTGATTACCCTCTTTTTCATCTATTGACGTGATATTAACAAATATTATTCATATGCATTTATTGTTTGTCATTGAACAAGACAGCCTCCACAAAAGAGTACATGGTTGAGATGCAAACACAAAGTCATGCCCTTGCTAAAGCTGACACTACAAAAATGTTTTGGGAATCCAAATGAAAAAAAGGAAAACACCTCCAAACAATCATGGTCATTTATCATCATTCTGGTCATCAATGTTGTTCATTTTCATTGACCAAAATTGATGGCCACCAATGTTGACAATTATTGTTGGCCATCAACATTTACTATTGCCATTGGCCACTAACATCAACCATTGTTATTGGTCATTGATATTGGAAATCTTCTTTGGTAGTCAACATGGACCATTACCATTTGCCATCAATGTTGTATATCATCTTTGGTTGTTGGCCATCAACATTGACCATTGTCATGGGTCATAGGTCATGGTTCATCATAATTGTTGCGATCATTGAGTCTATAGCTTACATTGACAGCTTTGCTGTTGACCACTTACTGCTCATTTTCATGTCCTACATTTTTTGAAACCCAGAAAGTAAAGTAAACAATATTTACAATAATTGGTGTTTACCATAATTTGGAAAAATGATAGAATGTGGTGGTCTTGGATTATTGCTGCTAATACTTACTTCTCATAAACCCTCAGACACAATATTTGGGGGGTGTTAAACACAAATCTATACAACACACCCAGAAAAAACACTCAATATGGCTTAAGATAGGAACTCAGTATGCTCTATCACCTATCAAAGTTTGATGAGTTTGAAATGATCACAAATTTGTTACCAACCAATGTTGTCTGATTGCAGTGGAAAAGTTGATATCTGGTTAAATGAACTCAATTAGTGTAATTGACCTATGAAAACTTCTCAAGAATTGTCAACATGTAACAAAATTGTGCTTGCATGGACATCCTACTGATAAAATTGTTTAGTGCCAGGACTTTTCAGTCATCTTGTGTTACACTCTACATACAAGGAATCTCTGGTGAAAGATTTCAAAGAATGGACATATGTCATTCAAATTGTATGACATCTGGCTGACAAATCAACTTGTCCATAACATGTCTATTTTATCTCCAATTAACTCAAAAGTATTGGCGGAAAGAATAACTGGAAAATATGTGAATAAAATTGAAATAACAGCATAACTAAAGTTGATTGCAACAACAAAATGACATAATTAGGTGACTCCAATATTGTACCCATTAGTAACTTGTTTTTGTCTTGATAAGAGAGGATCAATGCTGACACAAGTAGAAAAATATTGAAGGAAAACTAGCCTTTTTTTAAAACCAACAAAAATGAGAACAGGATTTATAATGCTCCTTTTTTGAATGTTTTACAAATGATACACACAGCAGTGTACTTCTTGATATTCATACCTTGGCATGAAAAGGATGATACACTCAAAAATTAAAATAAATCATAATGAAAAACTGAGATAACCTAATACTTCTGATAGCAAATATGGGACAATAGGAATGGTTTTTGTTGAAAAGTACAAAGATGATAGTGTTGCTGTGGAATGAGATAGTGATTGTGCCTTACACAAAAGGATGAATGCATGGTATTCAGCAATACAAAAAGATTCTGGATTGAGAAAGTGGTAGGTAAATATGTTCTTTGAAATACCTATAATACAAAACTTGATTTGAACATCTCACTCCAATAAATCAATTGTCAATTAGTCAATAATATCTTTTTACCTAAGACAAAAATTTTCAATTATATCTATGTTGACTAGGTGCTTGAGCCTGTGATTTTTGATTATTTCATTGTTTCAAAGTCTCTGAGAATGATTTTTGAAACACTAAACAATAGTAAAAAGTATGATGTCCAACAGACAGTTGTGTGATTGGCAATGATGAGGTGTTGATTCTTTCAATGATGCTTAAAGCATTGTCAAAAAAAGGATAAATTTAGGGAATATCATAGAGTGGCCCCAGTAGTATATTAACAAGACACTTTCAATGTGCTTGAGACTACATGCCTTAGATTATGGAAGATCTTTTCAGACATTTGCAGTTGATGTTGTTACTTTTCATTATGAATAAGATGAAAAACAAATACATTTAAGAGAACAATAGTACTACATCCATTATAACAGTGTGTATGTCAAAATATTGGACAATGTCATCAATGATGTACTAAGAAAGAAAGGTTCTGTCAATAAGTAGTAAATACACTGTTTCATGAGTAAATCTAAAAGTATGTTCCAAAAGAGCAATCATGAAAATTTAGAACTGTGTGAAAAAATCTTTCAGCTGCAAATCAGAGATCTATAGATAAGGTCAAGATGATGGAAGTGAATTCATATTGCTATACAAGACATTGCAAACATTCTTTTCTCTTTCTGTACAATAATTTATAATTTCCCACTCCACAAAACAATGACTACCACTAGATATCCCATGTAAAATAGAACTTTTCAAATTAAGTTACTGAAGTTGTTAAATACAATCACATCTTCAAGGATAATCCCATATTCATCCAATTCATGACAACACACAAACAAGGAATTTGCACCAAAATTGAGTCTGTAAAATTTGACAAAATTTAGTGAGCTTGTCAGAACAATAGTGGAAGCATTGAAATATTGATGAAAATATTTTCAATACTTTAGAGCTTAGAAAAGTTTCTAATGAATCATCTTGTTGCCTATCATAAAAATTGCAATACTATATCTAGTTCAAGAGATAACAGAATACTCTATGTTGATCCTGAAAGATTTTGATTTTCGCTCTCATTCAACCAACAATGGTATAAACAGGATTGTTCTTGCATTTATTTATTTGAAGAAAACATTGGTGTATTTACTATGACTTCTGAAGAATGGAGATTTTGTCACCAAAAATTTTCTAGTTACCAAAAATTTGGAACAAACTCATTAATTAGGATTGTAGTATATTTCCTCCAGACCAACAATGAATCCAAAACAAGTAGGTATGACACATACTAGAATTATCAATCCATTTTTCTGAAAATGCATTTGCTCAAAACTGTTTTGCTTATGATTTTGATCCTTGGTTTGCATGTTGATGTTATCTGAGACAAATATCATTTCTCAAGTGATGACAATGTTAAAATCAATGCATCCTAATCAGAAGGATCATTGCATAAAAACTTAAATAGGCCTCTCTACAGCTTTATTAATAAAAATTGACAACACAACCATATCATTATTTGTACACAAAGAAAAGTTGCTGTCATTACACATCATTGTTCAATTTGTCACCATCATAATTCTTTCTCATGGCTACAAAATTTGAATTTAAAGAGGATTGAGGTGAAATTTCCCCTTACTACACCCATAGCAGATACTTTATTGTATAATCATATTACTTGTTTATTTTTTCATCCCTCAGACTTTTTCACATCTTTTTTGCATTTTCCCCAGTGCCCAATTCAATTTTCATTCTTGTCCTTTACAAAATTCAGTATTTTCATTATTGCCTCAAATTCATTCATCTGCAAGTTGTATCAACATGAGATGGTTTATGAATCATTTGTAAGCAAATGTTAACACTCCTAGGAACGATACCTTTGATGGTCTTGTTATTTCCTCTTGGTTTCTTTCAAATCATACTTCAATGATAATCATTGAGGAAGTTTTTACCAGATAAAAAATAATCACAAGTCAAGGAATAATTAAGCATGATCAACAAGTATTCATATTTTTTGAAATTGAGAGGTTTCCACTACATGTGACAGTGATATCACAACGTAAAAACCTTGATGTAAATCAGGGGCGAGGAAGTAATGGGAAATGTGTTGAGGTAGGATGCTCGCTAGGATCCATGGTAATGTGTGTTGATTACTTCATTTGCTATTTGTATTTCTGAATGTCTCAAACAACATCAGGAATAGACAACAGAAGTCAAAACCATTAATCCTTTCATCAAAATAGATACATACTTCAAAAAATATTCCGTTTTTCTAACAGTTTGTTACGTTTTCCTGGCAACTGGGTGAGCAAAATTATTTTAGGCAACCAATTTGTTCATGTACTATTACAATCATCTAATTATAGTGAAAGGAGTCAGGACACTTGAAAGCTCGTGATTTTTATTTTTGCAGTGCTAAGTGCATTGTGGTTGTCTACAATATCCACAATACACAAAACCCTTTATCAATAATACATTTTTTGTTGAGAATGATTGATATTTGTTCATTGAATTATTTCAATGTATATTTTTCAAGGCAAATGAGCTGAATTGCATCCATACCATTTTGTCTATTCTTCTTATTCCTTTTACTTGGATTCAAAATAAGAAGAAAAGTAGTCTTGCTATAGGGTTTTTCATAATTTTTGTTCTCTTACCATGAATTCGGACTTTATGGAACAAGATGATTATACCATGTATTTTATTCTATTTTCTGAAAACTTGACTCTATGGCACTGTTGAATTGATGTATTCGATGTGTTCTGGTTCTGTAGATGTCATAAATTTTAGAACAAAATTGATGGGGATTTTTCCTAGGTTAAGTATCATCTTTCATGCTGTCTATTCTGGAAAAATGAGTATGATGTTGCTCAGTATTTTGTACTTAGACCGATCTTCATTTCGGAATTGAGCTGAGTAATTATGATGCTGCCATTACTTCCAAATAATCAAAATATCGTCTGATTCGTAAAAATTTTGCAACTTGAAGAAAAATAACGATGTCCCATTATTTACGTCTTCCACGATTCATGTTGAGAATTTCACAATTACAAAAAGGGTTGTTTGACAAAATGAAATAAAATCTATCCCTAATCTACACAAAAAAATCAAGGCGAAGAGAGGTGATTAAAGAATTTCTCTATCAGACGGTCCGTCAACTGCTCCGTGACCATTGTCTCCATCGGTTTTGTTTTCAGTCAATGTTGTGTCTTCTTCTTTCGGCTCTAAGCCACAATCAGGTGACTCAGCCTTATCAGTCTCATCCAATGTACTACCCTTACCTCCCACCTTGACTCCCGTTCCCAAAGTTCCACTCCCATCTGCCTCCAAATCCGCAACTCCAAGATCCATCGCAGTTTTTCCCACCGCCTTCTCCCTTGGGCCTCGCTGTGCTCTCTTGGCCTTGACGACAATAACCACAATCACCCCCAAGACTCCGACAATCGCGATGATCAATATAGAAAACAACACCGTTCCCGCCGTCTTGTTTCCTCCGCCGCCACTACCACTTCCCTCCTCCATCTTATTCATCCCCAATGCCGCAAACGCATCCGCCCGAATCTCGCAATGATCTCCCATCCATCCACTCCGACATTCACACCCGGGATGCTCCTCCCCCTCCGTCACCAACTTGACGCACTTTCCGTGATTGGTGCAAAACTGCCCATTCGGCGCCGAAGTCTGCACCAAAGACACGGCACACAGACTCGTCGCCTCGTGCTCGCACATGAGTCCCGCGAATTTGGAAGCCATCGGGGCAGATTCTTTGTTCAGGCTGTCGCAATCGCAGTAGTAGCCGCTTCCGCTTTGGCGACACGAGGAGCCGTGGTAGCACGAGTGGAGGATGGAGCCGAAGGGATCCTCGCCGCCGTTGCCGCTGCCGTTGGTTCCGCAGTCGTCCACTTGGATTTCGCACTCGTGGCCGATGAAGCCGGGGAGGCAGTCGCAGTGGTAGCCGGATTCGTGGGTGAGCAGGTCGAGGGCGTCGTGTTTGGAGTCGAAGTTGGCTTTGCCCGCGATGCAGGTGGAGCCGTTGCGGCATTTGAGGGAGGGGACTTGGGGACAGGTCGTGTAGGGGTCGTTGGCGCGGGGGTATTGGGCGGTGGTGGGGGTCATGGTGGTGGCGGTGGCGGTGAGGAGGAGGATGGTAGTTGTGCTGGTTATTAAGGTAGTCATGTTGGCGAGGGATTTTTTAGGACTGTTTCTTGTAATTTGTTATTTTTCTGCATACATGATATTATTATTATTATTATTTATTTACAAAATAATATGGTAGAACTACTAATTATTTTATGATGAGAATGATACTCATCTTGAAATAATTTTTAATTAATGTGCTTTTATTGTATTAGATCTTTGGGTATCGTACAATACCCTGTACAACTCTCTACATCCCTCCTGCAGGCAGTTAGATTTGTATTTATTATTATTTTCTTCCTGTGACCAAAAATCGAAAAAATTGTACTATTCCCATGTCTCATTTGTTTTAGAAAAATACAAAATCTTATTTCCCGCGACAAGTAAAAAACAATTGAATTAAAATTCGCCAAGACGAATTCGCCAATCCTTTGTATTCCTGTAACCCCCACAACAATAATATTTTTTATTATTTATACCTATTCAATTTTTCCCCAACCACGATGATGAGTGGCAGGAGCACCATGAGATGGAGCGAGCCTTCCCTCCCCTCCGACTGCGACAATAAAACCAACAACTCAAACACAAACACAAATGCAGCCACCAGCGGCAGCAGTTCCACTCCCACCATCAAAAACCACAGCGTTACCTACCACCAAGGCCTGCTCTACTGCTTCGGTGGGTACGACGGTAGAAAAAATCATCAAACCCTCCTGATTTACTCCTTGAAGGAACATCGTTGGCTCACAGTGGCTTCTGTTCCCAATGGCGTCAATGCTGATACCAATAACGATGGCGACGATGGCGGGGGCGTCAACCCTGTCCACCGTAACATCCATAATCCTCTGAATGGTAGTGGCAGCGGTAGCATACAAGGAAACAGGCGCGTCGCCCCCTCTAGATACGTCGTGACGGGTGCGGCTCCCCCTGGGCGGAACGGGCATACGGCCACATTGGCAACGTGTCGTTCGAGGAGGCGGAGGAGAAGGGGGGAGAGGCCCTTGGGGGGAGCAAATGCAAATGATCCTGTTGCCATGAACGCACCTGCAAATAATGGCTCCGATTATTTGCAGGCGAGGCAATCGCTAGAATCTAAATTATTGCGACAGAATTCGCATTCTATGCAGCAGCGGCAAGAGAAGGGGTTGGAAGACGCTCTTCGCGAGACGGCTCGACTTTCGATTTCGCCTCCCCTTTCTCGTCATGATTTGTCTCTGGAATATTGCAATGGTGAAAGGAAACCTGTCGCTCCTGTTTGTGCTGAATCAGATGATAGTAATCGTTGCGGAAACCAAGAAAATTCCAGCAACATTAATGATTGCAACAATAATTTGCAACAGAATTCAGAAGAAGCGGGCAACACCTACAGCAATGACAATGGAATCTGTCAGGAGGCAGCAGAGTCTGGATTTCACCGGGGGTCAGAAGTCGACAGAGTAATAGAGTCAGAGGAAGAAGAATTCATCAACGATGAAGAAGATGCGCAAATTATCATTATTGGAGGGTGGTTGGGGTCTGGGCCCTTGGCAGCAAGTGATATGTGGGTGTTGGACATTTCAGGGGGGTTGGAGCGATTAAGGTGGTTTCAACCAGTAAGTGTTATCTTGTTCGCTTCAATTCAACTGAACTTGGTTTCCTTAATGGAGTTGTGTCGTCCAAGATATTCCCTGTTTTACAGTTTTTTTGATATTACCTATTTGTTGACCGTTATGTTTTTGCCAACACGACATCCACAAAAACAAAAACGCCATCACATCAATAATATTCTTCAATCCCATTACACATGAATTAAACCCCCTCCCCGCAATCGAAAGCCATCCCGAGGCACTCCCCCAGGCCCATGCAACATGCACTCCGCCGACTTCCTCCCATCCCTTCATCAAGTCTACGTCTTCCGAGGCGGCAATGGCCGTGAATACCTGAACGACCTCCACGCCCTCGACGTCGAAACATACACTTGGCACCCCGTCCAAACCACAGGATGTCCTCCCCAGCAGAGGGCCAATCACTCCTCGGCAGTCCTCACGTGGAACGGGGTCGAGGAATTGTTCATTTTCGGTGGATGGAACGGTAGCGAGAGATTGAACGACGTACACGTTCTGGATACGGCCACGGGGACTTGGACGACCCCGAGGATTTCGGGGGTCAAGCCCCATCCCAGGGCGGGGATGACTTTGACGGCGTTGAGAGGGAGGTTGTATTTGTTCGGAGGGAGTGGGACGAGTTCCAAGTGTTTTGATGACTTGCAGATTCTGGACAGGAAGGAGATGGCCTGGTTGGATGTCAATGACGGTGAGGAGTTTCGGAGGGATGTCGCTGTGAGCATGAGCGGTGGTAATGATGGAAATTATACCAGTTTGGAAGATGAGGATTTTTTCAGCGGACAAGATGGTATGAGCTATGCAAACGGAAGAAATGATGGTAATAGAAATGTCAAATTTGTCGATTGGAGGACTCAGGAAGGAGGACATCCGTCCGGACTTGGTGGCGCCTGTAGATCAGTCAATCCTAACGATGAAGACATGGTCCCGAGCGTATTCATCACAGGGAAGCCCCCCGGAAAGCGTGCTGGTCACACGGCAACTGCGGCGGGAAGGCACATCTTTATCTTCGGGGGGAGCTGTGGATCCGATTACCTCTCTGACAGTTTTGTCCTCGACACGGACCCACCGCCATTAATGAATGTCACCGAGCCCACGTGCCTGCAGCTTTACGCTCGGCGACTACGGCACTTTTACGATGATGAAGAATTCAGCGACGTTACCTTCATTGTCGAGAATAGAAAAGTCCGCGGTCATAAACTCGTGTTGAGCTGCGTCTCCGACTGCTTTCGTGCCATGTTCATGACTGGCTTCCGCGAGAGCACTTCGGGATGCACCGAGATCGAAATTCCCAACTGCCGTTACGATATCTTTGTCATCATGATGAATTACATCTATTCGGGTCAACTTTCCGATATTGATGTGTTTAACTCAGAGCCTGGTCAGGGGATGGAACGCGTGATTGCACTTTTGGAGCTGGCCGATCAGTTCTTTTTGTACAATCTAAAGCAGGTTTGCGAAAAGATTTTGCAACCGGCTGTGAATGTAGATACCTATTCCTTTCTGTTGCACGTGGCTCAGAAGACGAATTCGATGCAACTAGAGTCTTACTGTCAATATTTTGAGAGGAATATCCATGAATTTCTTGAATGACATTGTTCGAGATGGCGTCGTTGTTGACACTCTGGCGCTTATTTAAATCAACTGGTGATGATCTCCTTGGTGATTAAAACCTTTAATATTATTTGATTAATTTCGCCTGTGTTTGGTCAAATGATATTTTTTGGTTTGATAATGAAGTGAATCATGTTACAATATTATTGTAAAAAAATCCTTAATGTCCGCACTGTTTCTGTTACTGTTAGTGTAAGCGCCGGTAATCTCGGTTTGAACACGATCAAGAATTGTTCATAATCCCCTGAAAACAAATCATCCCAAATTTAGCATGCACTACTACTTGATACATTACTGGTGTACCATTTCAAGTTTTCGCTCTTTTTGTCATGGCCATACCAAAGGAAGATGGTTAAAGATAGTGAACCACAACATGTATTTTTTATCGAGGGACGAAGGAAAATAAGAACACGGTTCATATTATAAACATAACTAATTATCATAATTTTGTCATCATATGTTTTTTTCTACATCTGCAACCTCATCTCGACTAGCCGTCCTTTCTATTCTCAAGTCAAGATCCCCCCCTGATGATTTTGACGACGAAGACGACGAAGGCGGCGACTGGATATTATTCTTTCTCGTCGAATTCCTCGGTCTCACTGGCGAAACCATCTTCTTTCCCCCCATCGAAATTTCCTCTTGCTAGAGTAAAGTGCAGACGCACATAAAATAACGAAAACATACATGACATTCAATGATGAGCGAGCATATGTTATCACGTTGTTGTAACACGGCGCACATATGCATTATTTTCGACGTGTTACACGAACTGAAGAGCTATCAAAAATAATGATCATATCACACCTTGGAAGCCATCTCCTGCTGCCGGTGCTCAATCTGCGGCGGTGGAGCCTGCGCCGCCTGTGCATTTTCATTCATTTTCACAAAGGTGTACAATAGACTTCCTCCCAAGACGGTAAAAATGCCCAAGACGCCCATGACGGTGGGTTGATTCCCCCAGAGATAAAAGGCCATCAGGGACTGCAGGGCGGCTTTGGCCGTCCCGGAAATGTTGTGAGTGAGGGGACTGGTGGCTTTGATTTGAAGGACGGTGACGATTCCGATGGAAAATCCGAAGAAGCCGGCGACGAACATGGCCATCCAGAAGGCGGTGGAGGTTAACTGTTCAGTGGAGCTGATGAGGACATCTCCCTCGAAGTAGAGCATGAGAGGTATGAATAGCAAGGAGGCGTTGACGTTGTTGTAGAAGGTGAGTTTCCAGTGGTTGTCGTCCACGACGGGCAGGACCTTTTTGGTGAAGATGGAATTGAGGGAGACGAAGAGGGAGCTCATGACCCCGGCCAGGGTGCCCAGAAGGCTGAAGTTGATTTCTCCCTTGGACCCCATGAGGAAACCGACGATGACGACGACAAGGCAGAGCATCGTTTTGAACGAGGTAGGAATCCCGAGGAAGACTCGCGAGAGGAAGACGTTGAAGACGATGGTCAAACTGCGGGCCACGTTGTAGAAGGAGACCTCCACCCATTTGAGACACAAGTTGTTGAACGTGATCATGCCCACGAAAATGAGACTCAGGGGAAAGATCTGTTTGGCGTGGACCAAGACATATTCCGCCTTCGGGAACTGGGCGAAGAAGGACGGCTTTTGCTCCCCACGTGGCGATTGGCCGCCCTCGTTGTCGAATCCGGACGAGTTGACGGCCGAGTACTGCGCCACTTGCCGTTGGGCCCTCTGGCCGCAGAGGCCGCACAGCCAGCAGATCAGCACCGTCACCACGCACTGAAACCAGGTCACGAACAGAGGGGCAGGGACGGATATTCCCTCGTTGGACATGAGAATTTTGTTCAGGTACACCATGCTGATGCTGACCACCCAGTAGGTGGCCACCACGGAGGCGATGTACACCGCGTTATCGCCGCTCATGCTTGTTTACTTCTTCGCGAATTCCCACGCAACCCGATGTCCAACTGACTACTGTGATTCTAGTCAATTTTGTCGATTGAAGATCAATTGTGCCGTCGCCAGTGAATCCAGCAATGTTGGTTCTGTTCCCAATAGATATGACAATTGTTGTTGGGACTGGTGGACGGGAGCTAGGGTTCAATGATGAAGAAGGTTGTCCGCCAATATTACTATATTGTGGCGTGTAATATAATATTATCTCTATTATTATGTACTACTATATGAATGCCCAAAAAAGTACATATTACACTAGTTCCAGGAACTCATTCCTGTCAATTCCGAGAATTCATTTCCTAGATTGGTTACCAGATGGCCAGACACTGTCAAAACATAAGATGATGCTGTGTACCAGTGTTATCTTTTCATGAAAAACATGCATAAATGATATAACATAATGAAATTCATTTTAGATTATCTAGAATAACTGTACCCCAATTCTTGGGGCACATAACAAGTAATTTTTATGATTCCCAGCAACTATAGCCCGGCAAAACACATGGCAAAATTTCAAAATTTCAAATCCAACATCATCCTTGAGGAAAGCTCCCTTGTGAATGACACAATCCTTGTTGAGGTCTCTGCCACCCCAAAGGGCAACAGCATTGACTCAAAAACTGGCCAGTCTTGAAGTCTGTGCCAATGATGACAAACATGGTGTTGAGTATTTGGAACTTACATTCCTGGCTGTATTTACACAGTCCCTAAACGACATGTGTTCAATTGCCAAAATGGAGCATCTCTTTGAACACTATTTCCTTTGTGAAAGCATCTTCTGGTCAACATAATGGAGAGAAGCTAGCAGAGCAACCAATGATGATAAAAACTGATGGTACCTGGAATGACAAGGCATTTGAATCTATCATGAAACTTTTCAAAAGTAAATTTTTACTGATGAACACTCTGTTGTTGCCAGGGTTGTCTTTTGCACCTACCTCCATAGGGGTATGAAAAACCCTGACAATATGATCTAAAGGGCCTTTGAAGTTCATTTCAAGATCCTCTTCAAGCTGTATGAAGACCTTGAGGTGGAGTATGAAATTATGATTGGGAACAAAGAGATCGCCTCCTTTTCTTCATTGCCTTTTCTGTTGACACTGCAAAATGGTCATGCAACAACAAAATCAGGAACAAGATATCACTCAAAGATCCCATAAAATACTTTCAAGTTTGTCATAACATGGTCCTCCAACTTCAAAAGAAATATAAATTCTAGGCTGATGACTTCTGTGGTGCAAGGAAGCAAACCTAGAGAATGATGCTGATGACAAGAAACTTG
>JALLPE010001042.1:0-13326 GCA_036940025.1 Conticribra weissflogii | reverse complement strand
TTCCTTTCTCTTTCGCTCTAAGTCTCGTTTTGTTCTTTCTTCTTCTAGTCGCATTTCCTCTTCAAATTTCAAGTCTTTAGTATTTCTGGTTATGTTTGAATTTTCTCGAAGTTGCTTTAGTTCAATTCTGCCTCGTTGGAGAATATCATAGTAAGCCTGTGAGGGCGGCTGGGATGACATGGCATTAACAGAGTTGTAGTCGATGTCACATCGAATCTCTCCTGGTTTATAATTGAACTCGTGTACTCTATTCAGTGGAATACCACCAATTAGGCAACTCAGTAAAGCTGGAAAGAAAATGCCGAATAAATTAGACAATTAATAACGGCATGATTATCAATGAAAATTTTCTCACCTGGCCCTGTTCCATCCGGGAAGACAAGCAACACTGTATCACCAGAGTACAGCGTTTCAAGTACTATTAGCACGAAAAAGTGACGACGAATTTTCTTAGGAAAATTATGTTTTTCTATGGTGATAATCTGAAACAGATGATACTGAAAACGGCATTTTACCTGACATAAGGTTCGTCAAACGTACTACTTGATCACTCAGAGTCTCAGCTGGCGTGCCGTCTTCGTTGGGAGGTGGCTTTCCTCTGATGAAAATGTCACAAAATAGAGCAACCAGAAACAAAAATGCGTTAACATTTTTTGGAATGTGCGGGAACGACAAGCAAGATTTAGCATTAGGAATCCTCACCCTCTTCCACTTGGACCCGCTTCATCTGCATCTAGAGCCCACACGGCTTCCTCGGTTGCATTCAACGCAGCAAAGTCCCAGCCGCCAATGGCACGTGGATCCAAATAATTGAACTCGGGCACGAGTCTGTCACGCCCTATCTATGATCTCAAACATGTCGGGCAAACTTTAGAATTAATTAAAATGAAGCAAGATATGCTTTGAAATTTAAAGAGGAGTTCGTGTCCAATTACCTTCAGCTCATCTCCAATTTTGTTCGCAGAATCGACGCTAGCAGCTGCTAAACTGTAACGAACCACTGTCGGACTTGAACCAGTTTCTTTGAGGAATTTACAAGACTCCAAGACTTGTCTCTCTCCAAGTTCGGATAACGCCGCCTCTCTATTGGTTCTGCGTGAATAATTGTAAAGTCATTCTTTTGTCAGCAAAAGGAAAATGCAGTGTGAAATTGTTCAGATACAAGGAACGAAAACAAAGAATACTCACAAAAACAGTGGGTTGGTGGACCATACATCCTCTACCTCTAAAAGACTTGCCCCTGCTCTCATAAAATGATAAGAGTTCAATAAAGGTTCTCGGCAAGGAAACAAGACCAGGCCTCTAGCATTCGCTTCTGTTGGAAATATTGTTCCTAACACTGCGCTCCCGCCAGATATAGAGAAAGCAGCTCGTGATAAAAACGCTCGTCGGGTTTGATCGTTCTCAGTGTTTATTTGGTTTCCATCTTCGCGTCTACCAATCTGTTTGCCTTGACTTTCACCGCAAGATACGTTAGATTGACGGCAAGAGAGGTACAACCCATTGCATCGAGGTACTACTTCAAAACGACGATAACGACAATCATTGTCATTAAATTGTCGTATCGGGACAGGAAAATATTCAGGACGATGGTTTCTTACACACAGAGCTTTTGCGGTCTTAGTTTGCCACAATAGTAAAAGAAGACGCGATATGGAAAGAATTGATTGAAACGCCTTCATCGTCAAATTTCATTTCCGGCTTGTGATTGTAGACGACGGAGGCAAACTGTTACGAAAAAATAAGTACGTAAACTATATGGGGTACAATACGAACAATCTAGATCTGTACACTTCTACTTTTTGTTCTCGGCAGCGAGAATGACGTCAATCACCCCTACCCAGAAACGGTGGCTCATAACCTCTATCAAAAATTTACTCATCATCATTCACCATCCCTATCACCCACGACCATCAATCCATCAGTTGAAGAACTCTCATCTGAGATTGTTCTTTTCATAATTTCTCTTGCAAATCTTGTTTGCTCATATTGGAAATGAATAATCACAATAATCATTTTCCCAGCTTCGCTTCCATAACAACAAATCGTGTAGGATAAATAATATCAGAACAATGAAAATCAAGGGTCTTCTTCTTCCGCGATATTTTCTAATTTTTGCCTTGTCGTGTGCGGCAGCCTCGACCAAGAACGTGGGGAATCTATCGGCCTATCGCCCTAGCCGAATTCGAGACATCCAAGATGACGACAAAAACAATTCCAATGTTGCACCTCACAATAACTTCGTTTCGCCATTTACAATGAAAGGAGTACACTCCCGCAGGGATGCTTTTAAAAATCAGCTGTTGCCGCTAAAGCTTAGAAAATTGCTCATTCTTCATTCGCCAATCGTTTCGATTGTTACTTATTCGAGACACATTCCTAAAAATTATTACGGATTCCACATCAAATCTTCACTTTTTGGCGAGAACATGGCGTTTGTTCCATCAATTTCAGCCACCCCTCTTCCCGAACCAAATAATGCATGCATACCCAAGAAACTCCCGTTCTACATTGAATACGTTAGAGATGCATCATTATCTTCGAAATTACAAATGTCCTCCCCCAAATCATGGTCCTCTTCCTCCGGTCCGCCCATGAAATCTAAAAAATCTTCATCATCAAACTCCCGTGGGCAGACACCGCCGAAATCACGAGTGCGAGGAGCAAATGCAGCTAACCAAAATCGGCGTGGTCATTCATTGCGTACAAATGGAGATGGTAATTTTATCCGACAACAAAAAAGGAAAAATACAAAACGGGCACCAAGATGGGAAAGAGAGGGAGACAGATTATATGCAGAGGTATCGAAACAATTGACCGGACCAATTGACGAGACATCGGGAAGTAGTAAAGTTGTGCAGATGCTAGCGGAGAAGTCCATTGAGTCAGCTCAGGATGTGTGTGAGGTTCTAAAACCGTGGACTTTTTCTAAAGAGGAACTGAATTCTTTTGCAGATAAACAGAAAGGAGTTGCTTCAATCACACAACAAGGAGCGCTCAAGGCTGAAATTACCGAGAACGAAACAAAATCCCCTCCATTCCTATGGGGACCACTTCCTGTAGGACCTGTTCTGGCAAAACGCTTACGTGACAGCAAACGTCCTTCGCCGACATCGGTTCAAAGGGCTGCCTTTTCTGTCCTCACTGCTAGTAATACGAAGGGTGTAAATAGCAACAATCCTACAGCCAAAAAGCACAGGACTAACGCTATAATAGCCAGTCCGACAGGTAGTGGAAAAACATTAGCTTTTCTCCTTCCATTGCTTTGCACTTCGCCGGGAGGTCAGCAAGGCGAAGGAACAGGAGGAGTTTTGATTGTAACACCAACCATTGAATTGGCGTGCCAAATTCAACGCGAAGTAGATGTATTGTGGCCACCGACACACGAGAACTTGGAGAATGAAACGAACGAGTCAGATGACGTACTTAAGTCTTCACTATTTGTAGTAGGAGCAAATAATTATTCTTCTAAGCAATCGCAATTTCGATCAGAAAACGAAGACGATGGATGTGAGGATGAAGAAGACCAATTCGACGAATCCTCCCAAGGAAGAAGAATACTTCGATCTATCGGACGCGCACCCCTAATTGCCGGTACACCGAAAATGCTCCGTATGCTATATCGGGATGCTGAGAGGGTCGTAGATGATCCTACCTTCTATTCCGACCTTCTTGATGAAGAATATATTGCTGCAACGGCGCTTGTTTCGAATCTCCGTGCCATAGTTTTGGATGAGGCTGATCGCTTGTTGCGCACTGAAGCGGTAGCCAGAGAGGCAGAAGTACGCAAGGAGAGAAAAGTTGCCCAGAAAACGTTGATGGACGCTGAAGCGGCTGGAATGGACACATCTGTACTCCCTCTCCCAATGAAGAAGACAAAAATGAAGAAAATTATGGCGAGGCCAACTCAAACAGAGCTTCTTCTTCGTGATCTTCCTATTCCTTCGTTGGATGAAATTCAATTCGTTTGTGCCTCAGCAACAGTTGGAAGGACATTGCGTCGTCAGGTGATGCAACTTTTAGGGGCTCCGAGTGCGGAAGCTGCTGCCACATTAGTGACTGGAGACGATGATGCTAGAGTGAAGAGTAAGGATTCTGAAAAGCGAAAAAGCGTTCTGCTTCCAGAAACACTCAGTCATGCATTTCGTGTTGTACCGCAACAAAAAGAAATCACGATGAAAGATTCCACTATTCCTGCAGAATTTTCAACCGTGGCTGAGTACAATGATGAAAGGAAAATAGAAGCAACAATTAATGCATTATGGAGTACCTTGGAATCCATCGAGGATGCAAGGCCAACAATCATTTTTCCGGGTAAAGTTGGTGTAGAGAGGGTGCAATCGGAACTTTCATCTCGTGGCCTTGAAGACGTTCGCACACTACGGAACCTAGATGGCCCGTCACTTGAAGCAAGAGAAGGCACCATACTTCCACGATATATAGAAGTATCTTCTAAGTGGAAGGATGCACCGGTCTACATAATCGGGGAAAGGTTTGCTCGCGGATTAGACATACCTAATGTTGAGTATGTCATTATGCTTTCTCCGCCATCTAGTGCGGCAGGCTACACTCATATGGCAGGCCGGACTGGACGGAACGGTCGAAAGGGAACAGCAATCACATTGATTCGTCCGAAGAAGAATGAGGTAAAACGCTTTGTCGCCATATCTGATGCTTTGGGGTTAAAGTTTGAATCTGGGATTGCCCTTGATGTAAGTGGGCGAAATCCTGCTGAAGATGTAGCAAATGTTGATCATCGCATAATTCAATCATTGGAGTGCCAAAAACTTGCGAGCGAAGAGAATAGTTGTTCTGATGCAGGCAATTCCATGGAATCGAATCTCAAGCCGTTTCAAATGATGTCGGAATCAGCATTAAAACGGAAAAAGAATGCCGAACTGTTGGAATATCTCAAACGAGTTGGTCATGATTGCCTCGACAAAACAGACAAATTAACCAAGGAAGAAATGGTTTCGGCAATTATTTCAATCCGATGATATGTAAAATAACAATTCTATGCACTACAACAATAAGTATTCTTCGTGTTTTTCTCAAAATCCATCTTGGTGGCAATTAAAATAAGTGGCGGCAGTGCTGTCGGAGACTCAATCCTCCATCGAACAGCAACTGTCAATCCACACTGATTTGACTCCATTCATGCCAAATATTAAGGGCAGTTCAGACGTGATATCATTAAAGATTTGACAGTGGCTTTAGAAATTCAGTCATTCTACTCTTCGATTTCGTCAAAGCCTATCCTGGAAAGCTGGTCATGGCATAAGGGCAAAAACAACCAAAATAACTTGCCACTTGGTCCGTTGAATCTTATCAATGCCATAATAGTCTAATACAACTGTTGCCACATAAGAGACCATCACAACAATGGTTCAATGAAAACAACCTTCCAATCTCATCTGAACTTTGTTCAGAAACAGCAGTTAATTGCCAAGGAATCATTAATCTCTAGTCATGGTATATAGGATCATTACTTTTGGGGAAATTGATCATGTGTCTATTGCATTGTGCATTGTCTAAAAATACCTTCATTGATGACTTTCCAAGAAAAGTTGTTTTGCATGGGAGTAATGTATTGTTGACTAAGAAGTGCCTTGAATCAAAACAATTTGATGTAAATAATTATATTTCAATGATGGGATGAATGCAATTGCTTGAAAATTGGATGAATCAAACAGGGTAAGTGGATGTGTTTGGTTGCAAAATGGATATGATAGAGCATTTCTTCGAATAGAGTTGGAGAAGATAAAAAACGAGTACTGTCCCACATTCTAAAGAGAAGAAAGCGTCATTTGTAGAGAATGCAAGTCATCTTCAAGGTCATGTAACAAGTAATGATATTTGGAGTGATACATGTGCATGTCAAAAAGTGAACAATTGAGAATTGGAGTAGGCAAAGAATTCTCCTACCAATTTGTCCAAACTAGTACCCATGGAAAAAATTTGTACAAGAAGTATCTAATATGCAGAATTGGCTCTAATAATCTGTGAGTTTTGTCAAATTTCAAATAATAAGCTTTTTCTATTTTAGTATCAGAATGTTTTTTGAGGATGGTCTGACTGTGATGCTCTATGCATCCTGATAAGAAAGAGTCAAGACACAAGACAAAATGGGTATGAAAATAACAGTCCTTCAACCCATCTGCATTCAGAAGGAATCCTAAGTACCCATTTCCCATAATATTAAACTGTAACTGGATTCAATGTCAATACATATTATGAAGATGTTGTGTCTTACATCAAGATATATCAATGTATTGTATTATATGACTAAACAATTTGCAAGACACCCATATTGTCCAGTAAGGGTGTGGAATTTTATCTTGTGCATTTTTTCATAAATTCAGTTGTCATCATTAAAGATTACTATTACAAGTCACAATGGATCTAATGTGCAAGAGTATAGATTTTTGTGGTTCCAAGAATTAATTTTTTAAGGATAATATGTTATCAAATGCCCTTCTGCTACTTGTTACATCACCAATATCTAATTAAGTTCCTATCTTAAACAAACCTACTAGGAAGACTAATCCCTATTAGCATTTGCAAAGGATGCTTATGACAACAAGGAAAAATAAAATGATGCAAATATAGCATAATTATAAACATTGGAAATGTGTCAGCAACATGTCAGAATTTTTGTATCATGTCAGTCAAATAAAAAAAATCTGTCTATTTGGACCTGAGATGGTAGTGGGAATGATTCACACAATCAATCCCCCTACATATGGTGAATTGATGAAAAAATCTGGCATCTTGATGTAAGCTGACATCAAAAATCAAACATTACTGCAACCACATTACAAGCTTTGGTGCATCCTCTCTTGCCCACAATTATCAATGATCGCTAACAAGTATCAATTATTGTTGTCAAATTTTTTGATGCCATTATGATTTAATATCAAGATTATGTTGTACAGCATAAGATTCCTATTTCCACTTCATTTGTTAGTGATTTTTCTGTACTTGTTTTACTTATCAAAAGAGGACTTATGATATGCTCTACATGATGAATAAATAGGGCCATTTGCTTTTGCAAAGTTGAAGAAGTAAGATGAGTTTCCACTATTCTATGGATATTGGATTCAGTGGACATTGTGCACACCAATTTTCAACTGTAGAATCTTTGCACTCATCTGTTTCTTTTGTGAAGAACCATACTAAATCAAATATAAAAACGTCAATGAGATATTTTTAATGTTGAAATGTAATCTGACTGGTATAAAGCTCTACAAAATACCTTTCAATATCCATCTCAAGATAACAGACAACCTCAAAATGTTGTGCAAAAAGTAAGATGAGAATAAGAACTGACTGATCTCGTTTATCCACTGTTCAAGGAACACTCCAGGATCAACCAGTATATCCCAATCATTGTTGCAAGTGTCTGCCACTGGCATTTACCATTTCATCAATACAGTGCATTGATCACAATCTTCTTAAAAGTCAGAGGCTCTGAATTTTGATAAAAGTCTTTTTGCATAAAATTACAAATCAAACAAAACTCATTTTTTGGTTATTTAGAAATAGAGCCATTGCTACACTTGCAAGCTTCCTGGTGTAAATGGTCCTTAAGAAAACTAGGTGAGAAAATAAATATATCTGGGGTTGCCTTCTCTGGTTGTGATATTGAAATGATTGCTATCTCTTTCATATTGTCAGTCAAGACAATTTTCAAGATGAATTCAATTGAAATGACTACTTACCTCAAGATAGAAGGACAGTACCTCTTTTCTTTAATTTTTTCTTATCCCCAGTCAGTTACTTCAATTAAATTCAGCAAGTGGGGCATAAAGACATTTGAACTGAAAGATTTGTCACACTACAAGATAATCTGCATCATGAAATGCATCAGAAGAGAGAGGTAAAAGTTCAGGCTCAAAGGAATGTGACAGAAGCAATAATGTCAAATGTATTGATTGAAGTGACTACAGCATAGACACTTAAAATAAAAATTTGGAACTGTAATATATATGTCTGTGAATTATCTGTGAATTTCTGCATTGATGGATAAAAACAAACAAGTTTGGACTCCTGTGTTATCACAAAATAAATCAAGCAACTCCCTTGATTAGTCATGCTACCAATATTGCTTTATTTGCCATTACTATTTCTAGTTGGCAGGGTAATATATGATTGTATGGATGTTTCCATTTTTATTTGCAATTGCATTGGCTACAGGTATGACAAAAGGATAGGAAACATGCCTTAGATCTGTGGAATCATAACGAAAATAATTTTTATTATAGGATTGAATACAAGTAAAAATGAGAGTCATGAAACAAGGTTATTGCCACATGTACAGTCACAATTGATGTGCTTGTGGATGATGGCCTTACTAAAAAATCAAATGCACACATTCATTCATGTGGAAATGCATAACTGTTGCCTTTTTTGGGAGTGCTGTGATGCCCACAATTCAACATTATTTTAAAGATATTTGGCAAATTTTTCTACTTTCAATTTTCTTATTGTCATATTTTCAATGAGGCATTTGTATTGTTATCTTTTTTTAGAGTTTTTTCCTGTAGTTACAAATACTTACATGCATAATAACATTTTTTGTGTTTGAGTAAAATATATATGGCATATCTAGGCAATATGCCACAACATGTGACAGGTCTTTGTGTTTGATGATGATTTATTTTTGACTATTTTTGGAATCTTCATCAAGTCATGATTTGTTTTCCTACTTTAAGATTTAAACATTGTATGCAAAACATTCATGTATTTAAATTCATCTGAAAATTCCTTGCAATATTTATCATGCTTTTTTGGATATTCAATTGGGCAATAGTACCAAATTGTACTCAAATCTGAGGCAAGTTAACCCTCTCACAAATGAATCGTGTTTTAAATTAAAAATAAAGATTTGATCACAAGTTTATGGGCCTCTTATTAAGCTACTTGAAAATTTTGTAGCATAATTTCCTCTAGATTTAGAAATACATCAATTTGACCAAAAAATACTGTTTCCAAATAAGACTTGCACAAAATCAGTGGGAACAGTCATTGAAATGGTTTCCAAATCAATTGGCACAAATGGGAATTGCAGTATAGCAGAAAGAATCTATTGGTGTCTTTTTGCGACACAAGGAGCACAGTAGATTAAAAATTGATCAATTCAATTACTAGTATTTTTTATTTTAGCATCTACTGCATCCCAATTCTCAGTGTAGCTTAGATACTTTGTGTCCTCAAGTTTAATGTCTGCAGGATCAGGAACAAGAGTAAGTGCATATGAGAGGAAATCTCCATCAAAGGTTGCTCTGGCAGGCTTATTGATGCAGAATTTCCTTGTTGCGATATTCAGAGACTGATGAAAACCTTCAAAGTTAACAAAGTAAAACCAACTTTTTTCATTTTGTAGTGAAGATGTCCTTCAATAGATCCCATCATTGTCTGCATGTTGGTTTCCATTGCCCAGATAAGCACATTGGGGTGGAAATATGGTGAATTGGCAGAGGCAAGTGTGCCAATGCTGCGGTGATTGGTCGTTCTCACCATTGTGGATGATTTTGCATCGTCCAACTCAGTATAATTTCTATGAATTCCTACTGTGAGCACAGATTGTGAGGAAAAAGGAAGACAAAAAATCTGCTGAGCGCCAACCTCCATTACTCAGCTCCACCTGGAGGCGCAAGTGGTGCCGTTGATTTTCCACTATCTAACTCTCTTCTAGTCACCAGTTTAATATTGGATCCTAAGTCTAAAAAATAAAAAATTGAGCCTGAATTCCCTGATTGCTAAATGGTAATTAGAATACCAATTAGATTGCCCCATTGAAAGTCCAATTTAGTAGTAAAGTCGAGGGAACAAGAAAGCCCTGATTTGAGTGCCATCAGCAGCATTTGCCCATTTGGGGAAAGCAGAAAGATTTGTACATTTGAGCATATGTGGATTTATGCTCGTTTGAATTTTTAATAACGCTCCAATGACTAAAAATTGATGTGATCATAATTAAACTCCAACGTAATGCAGTTACTTGATACCGTGTTACTAAAGAATAAATGTTACAACTGCGGACAGACCCTTTCGTTCGCTCTGTCAGTCTTGTACATATGTTGTATGGTACCAATTGTGCAGGCATGGAGGATTGTCCGGCAATTGTATTCTAGGTATGTACTCTGACAATGTTGGGTCTCGACACCCGCGACAACACGGTTGACGTAGGACCCAAGCTCGGAACCAATAAAAAAGTTAAATCTGAGCATATTGCCTGCATGTATGCGTCGCTGCGTCTTATTTATAGTCGTTACCACACTACTTACAACCCACAAAGATAGTCACCTTTCCAACGCCGTGCATAGATTATCATATCATTATCTGGAGATTTTCTACTGATTCTAACTGTTGTGTTGCGAGGAATTCAAATCTTTGATCAAAATGGCGCCATCCAAGAAATCGGTATGTTTCGACACCGGAGGGGGCATCAGTTCGATCGCTGCCCGCCCGAGATGGTTGTCGTTTGGGATACGGCTGGTCTGACCTCCAGGATATCATCTCATGTCATGGCAGAGAATCACTCCTTTCATGAAGTATCGTTGGACGACTGCTGTGCAAAGTGTTTCTCACAACGACGACTAGATAATTCCCTTTTTTCTTTTTGTGTCTCACTCAATTTGTTTGAATCCTCTTTGTGAGCAGAAGAAAACCGTCGAGTCCATGAACTCTCGCATCAAGCTTGTGATGAAATCAGGGAAGGCTATACTCGGGTACAAGCAAGGATTGAAATCTCTCCGAACTGGGAAGTCAAAAATGGTCCTCATTGCCTCAAATTGTCCTCCACTTCGTAAATCTGAAGTTGAATATCTTGCCATGCTCGCGAAGACACAAGTGCACCATTACAGTGGAGACAACACAGAGCTTGGGGTTGCTTGCGGTAAGCTTTTCAACTGCTCAGTAATGACAATTCTCGATGCTGGTGACTCCGATATTTTGTCAAAGCAAGAGTGAAAGAACTACTGTGTAAAAACTAATTGAAGTCAAAATATCATCAAACAGTTTTTAGTATTTATTTTGTGTAAGATGTTATTAAGCTTCGAAGTATCAGAAATAGAAACAAAATTTCAACCATTGCCGATTCACGTTATGAAAAAAATCATCGCCGAATATTGCGTACCTGATTTTTCCGTAACTTGTGTTTATTTTTTGTAATAGCTATCGGTATTATTCATAAAAAACTTAAGTCTCACAATATAAAGTGGATTGTGAGTGGTTAAGTTTTCCTCAGTCGAGAAGTTCATGCCACTTTACAAATTGCATCTTGCGTAGGTATTTTGAAGAACATCGCGAAACATATATATTTAGTTTTAACAACATAAAACGTTCTGCTTTCAATGAAGATATTCAGACAAAAAATGAGAGAATACAGGCATTACAGGTACTCCCTCGATTGAAACTTGATTTCAAGTTTCAGAGCATGTTCAATTTGCACAGGTCGCCCCCAAATTTCCGAAGTCAATGCATTTTTGACTCTTTTTTATACACTCCATTCTTCTTCACCCCCTCTAACGTGGGGCGAATCCAGAAGAAAATTTTTGTCTTTTGAACATGGCACCATTCGAACATCGACATCCCTGTAATCCTTCTAAATAACAATGAAAACAGCGAACAAAAGACAAATATAACCGCTACCAAAGGACCCAGAAAGGAAGTAAAACTCTGGATTCGAACGGAAAGTGTAGAATTCGATTTCGGGAATGGAATACCTTGAGTAGCAGGGCACTCGGCGTACGGAATTTCAAGAAATTGGCATAACGGTTCCCAGCCTTGGCGAACATTATATTCCAACAGTTGAGAAGGCGGAATGCTATCGCGGACTCGTTGATTGTGTGTTTCATATGAAGAGATGGCGTTTTCTTTTATTTGGGGTGGCAGAGGGAATGGGTGCGAAAGGTATTTCTTGTCGTTGTTTACAACAGAGAAGAGCCACCTAGAGCATAATTTTTTTAAAACATTAGAGACACAGAGTGTATCGAATAATGCATGACACTGTGATAAGAAATTTCTCACCTCATGTAGTACTTATAGTTTGGATTCGGAGTGGCAGGAGCGAGAATTATTCAAAAAATATAAGAGAATGGGTATGGAAATTGAAAACTGGACGAAATCTTGGGTGGTGATATTGCCGCACCAAACTCACCTCTAATTTCTTGACATGGGAGAAGAATGCCGACGTGTAACGCGCCGGTTGGGTGATACTTTGAGTCAAAACATTCCAACTTTTGAACCAAACTTCTGAATTCTCTCTCACGGTCAAAATAAATTTACAATAAGGATATTGCTCCCGAATCTGATCATAATACAAAGCAAATGGCATATCCATCGTCGCAGTGAAACCATGTTTCGGTAAAAGATGAAACTGAGGGTTTCCCATGGTGACTTCGTCGTCCAAAATCGATTTATGGAACACTTCTTTCACCCACATGTCGAAGATTTCGCCGTTCTCATAGAGGTGTTGAGTATGAAGCGTCGGGTAACCTAACACATCGAGAGCGAGAGCCAGAGAGTACGTGCCCGTGCGTCCATACCCAACGCCCACTACTTTGAGTTCATCCTTTGCCCTATCTTCGTTGGTGTTGATGTTGTCACTCCCAACAACTGATTTCCACCCCCAATCGATTGTCTTCACGACAAACCATTTCGGGTGACCAATTCCTACTGCGATTCCAGAATAGATGTCACCAATGATGTCATACCATGTTCCATCCCCGGCATTTGGATTATAATAATGAGTTTTCTTTGATGTGGTTGACATAACTTTTACAACAACAATTTATTATTGCTTTGCAAAACGAGGAAGAATGACCACACCCTGAAAAGTGACGGAATCAGAATCGATAATCAAAATCTCCGCCCCTATGCAGGCGACAGCCAGAGCAATAGAGAGTACAATACACCATACAAAACGTGCGTGAGCCACTAACTGAAAATAGCCACAGTTTTCATATGTCGCACCACACCACCACCCACATAAAATAATTTCATTCAATCATTGTGGAGTTGGGGCACAAGTTGTCACAAGCAAGAAGTGGTTGTCACAAGACCATAACACCAAATATTGGGGTGCCAAAATGCAATTTGCCACAAAGATCAAGAATGATTTAGTGTTGTTTTTGTATCAAATATGACAAGACCCCAGCTAATGAGGAAACATGCAAAACATGACTGGAGGACTCACATTATCTCAAGATATGTTTCTCTCTGCCCCTCTCCTTGCAAATTGGCAAGCAACCCTTGCTCAGAGAGAGCAGCTGGTCAATGATTCTTTGTTGCACGCAAACTAAAAAATCATTTACTATGACTACA
>JALLPE010001041.1:0-13327 GCA_036940025.1 Conticribra weissflogii | reverse complement strand
AAAGTCGCCTCAAAGTCGCCTCTAGGAAGTTATGGGTTAAACACAATCGTTATTGATTTTTTTTCTTTTTTTCTTTTTTTCTTATCAAAAATAATGCCTGACATGATCCCAAGTCACTTCAGTACCAACCAACCTCATCAAATCTCTCACCTTTCCAATCTCCTCTACCGTAAAATAATTCGCATACGACTTGCCTCCCACGAATTCCTTCGCCCTTTCTCGCAAATGTCGTGCACCGCCAATACTACTATTGCCACCACTGCCATCATCACCATTCATATCGAATCCCAAAAACTGCAAAATGGAATGCAAAGTAAAATTGAAATTGGATTCGTAATTTTCATATCTCAAAACCAATTCCGGTATTTTCATCTCGGATATCATTCGGAATGCTAGATTGTGCCATTGGACGTAACGGAAGAAATCGGCGTGACACGGTATACCTTCCATAGCTCGGAGAATAATTTCGCCAATTTTATAATCGTCTTTGTGAGTGCCATTGATGTTTTCGCTTTTGAAAACGCCGTTGATACCAAAGCCAGAATAATGACTAAACTCATCACTCGAAAACAACTCCCTCTCCACCTTCAAATATTCCTCCTTCGTGTCCAAATGTCGACACCACTCCCGAAAACCCTCTCTATCATTCGAATACTTGGAGGTGAATTCCTCAAAGTCGCTTTCGCCCTTCTTTCGAGATCGTTTCCTAGCGAGATGAAATCGCGCCACGATATTGTCGAGTGGATTGCGGAGTAGGTGTATGGCTTTGGCGACGAGTTTGGTGGCATTGTAGTTCGTTACTTCGAGTCTTTTCTCGTATTTTTTGATGATTCTGTGATTTGTCGTCGTGTTTTCGTCGTCGATGACGGCAGCAGCGGATGGATTCGAGGACCAATCCACAACGTATTCCGAGTAGTTGCCATCCGTAACGTGGTATCGTTTTCCCGTCTGAAACCCTCCATAAAACTCCGTCAAATTCGTCAAGTATTCTCTCGCCGTGCAGGACACGCATCGTCCGGTGCAATGTGTTTTCGTCAGCACCAAAGGCGAAGACAAGCCGCCACTGACACTGCGACCGTCATATCCAACAAATCTTCCGGAATTGGAACTGGAACTGACACTGGAACTAGAACTGGGAGAAGACCAAAAAGGACCACCCGGGCTCCATTTCAAGACGGGAACATTGCCCCCCGTGACGGGATGGAGATATTGACTCTCTTCCCCGTAGTTTGTGGCGGTCGAAGTTTGAGTGATCCGTCTGACTAGTTTAGTTGTGTAGGAAGTCCCGGAGTTGGGAAAGGAGAGGAGCCAGGCTATTTTCCTTTCGTTGCTGTAATATTGGTTTTGTTTATTGCTGTTTTCGACGCTGTTACTTTTTTTGACATCAATGGTATGATTGCCGACTGTTGCGTCGTCATCTTTGACAGTATAATCATTTATATCTAACAGGTGCCCGTAATCGGACTGCATTCTCCTCTTCTGGAAATAGTGAACTTTGTTGTCTGACGCGAGATTATCTTCGTCCTTTATGGGAGCAGCATTGGCATTGAAATTGGCAACATAACGATCATCATCTCTGCAATATCGAAGGATGGAATGAAGACTGATGACTTCCCTCTGGAATACGACTGTAGTCACACCCGCGAGGAACGCCAATGGGGCGATAATTTTGTTGTGATGATGATAGCCAGGATATTTCCGCTTCCAGTTTTTGCCGTTGGCTGAAGCCGCTGCTGCAAGAACAGCTTTTGAGGGTGGTATGATCACGATGATGTCGTTGTGTTGAGTTCGTTCTTGCTCCATAGTTCTTATTTTGATGTTGAATGATTAATTTTTGTACCGCGATGTAATATTGATTTTTTCATTGGGTGTGTGGGGATTGCTGGGTGAGCCACAATTGTTTTGCGTGCCACAAGCAATGTCAGCATTATTTGTTGATAACCTTGCTTGTGTGTCATCTCGTCTTGATATATTCCTTGGATGTGATTTAATTATTTGTGAGTGTTTTGCCGCTGGGCGTCGGTTGGGGCGGGGGTTCGGGTACGTCTGTGAATATGCGCGTTTGCCACCACGATGCCAAAAATGTTTTGTCATTGTAGGTATTTAATTACTCAATTAATAATTTTTATTTATTTTTTGAAAAATCACCTTTTAATGTGATAATATATTTGCAGAACTTGCCTCCCATGTAATTATTAATTTTAAGACCGCTATCCAACGAGAATTTTCTGTCCACGGTCGCCATTGGTATCTTGTCGACTTTATGTCAGAGCCTGTCAGAACCACACAATTATTTTTTCCAACGACGACGACTCGCGAACAACAAAAATTACCTACCTACTACACATTGGTACCTTTTATTACACTCTACAGTTGTAGGAGAGGACATCGATGGATCACAAAAATGAAATATTCTTTCGATACAACATTACTGCAACAACCATGAACACCATCGACGAAAACACCCCAGACACCTCCTCCTCGGAACCAATGGGCGAAACCCAAACAATCTACCGCGACCTCCTCACCTTCCTCCGATCCCCGCGACCCGACCTCCGCAAAGCCGCCGCCGAAGCCACCCTCGCCACCCTCGTCTCTTCCACCTCCACCTCCTCCGACGATGGACCGAGCAGCAACGGTCGCGAAGCCGCCAGACAACTCACCTCCCACGACGTCATTCTCCCCCTCTGCAAAATAGCCAGCGCGCTCTCTCCCGATGACCACGGCTCCATCGAGGCGCTGGCGGCGTTGAACATTTTGTGCAGCGACGATTCCGTGGGGAATCAATGCGTTTTGGACTTTTTGGAGGCGCGAGGCGTCGGGAGGATGTTGGAGATTGCGTTGTCGAGTCCCCCTCCTTCGACGGACGAGGAGAACGAAAAGTCCAAGAAAGAATGGAAATCGTGGAGGCAGCAAGTCAATTACGCATGCGCACTGTTGGCCAACGCCACGAGAACGGAGACGGGGGCGGTGGATTTCATTGGGCGGGCGTTTCCCGAGGAGGCCATTCCTTCTTCCATGGTCAAGCGAGATCGTGGCTTGGAGGAGGAAGAAGAAGAAAAGGGCGACGTGCCAAATAATAATGGCAAGGAGAGTTTGTACAAGAAGGAAAGCAAACCGACGGCCACATTGCTTTTGTCGAGATTTCTCAACCCGGCATTCATCGATACATCTTCTCCTGTGTATCAAGCAACTTTGAAGAAGTTTGGCAAAAGCGTTGGGGTCAAACCCGACAATGAATTTGACGAATACGATTCCGATTTGGACATAGACGACAACCACGATAAAGATGCAAAAAATGATAAAGGACACGATGAATTGCAACCTCAAAAAGTTGAACCTACGGGAGAAGAATACTACGATCCGTATCAACACGTGGCAGCAATCATCATGAACATTACTCAACTAGAAATGGGAAGAGATTTTTTGATGAAACTTACTCATTCGGAGAGAAAGCAAAATGGGCAACAGCAACAACCAACGCCAAGTGTACCGTCACAACCCAACGACAATAACAGTTCAAAAGAAACATCCACATCTCACCTTCAATCCCTCCTCCCGCAACTTGCCTCGCCCAACCTCCACCGACGGCAAGGCACGGCCGGCACGCTCAAAAACTGCTGCTTCTCGCAAGACTCCATCTGGTGGCTCCTCCACGTGGTCCACATCGACAAAGCCCTTCTCATGACCCTGGCCGGTCCGGAAGAATTGACCATCGACGAAAAGATCGGATTGGATCCCGATTATTGGTTGTCGGGTCCTCAAAAAGTGAGGGAACCCGATCCTTTGGTGAGGTTGTACGTGGTCGAGGCATTATTGCTGTTATTGGCTTCCGGTAGGAGGGCGAGAGAGACTTTGAGGGAGAGGAGGATGTATGTGATTATCAAATTGGCGGATATGGTGGAGGAGAACGAGGAGGTTTCGGAGAGGATGTTGGAGTGCGTGCAGTATTTGAGGAGGGACGAGGAGGGAGAGGAGGAGGGGAGTAGCGATCGGAGGGCGTATGAGAGGTATGCCAGGGGGATGATGGCGAGTATGGGGGTGAAGGGCGGGGATGGGATGAAAGCTTTGCCTCCTTCCGAGAACAACGAAGACGAGAATGATTGCGGGAAGGGAAAGGGAAAGGGAGATGAGGTGGATTATGATAATATTGATTGAAAACTTACACACCTTGTTTAGGTTCGTATCTCGCTAGAAGATGATATATTAATCATGAAGAATCTTTCTATTGTGAATGAATACAGTCAATGATGTAGCCTGATGTAACATTGTTTTTTTTATGGAAATAGGAACTGACAACTGGCAAGGAATATTTGCCTCCTTACCACCTTTAAAAAGTGGTTGGAGTCATATCCAGATATATGCACTCGAAGGAGTGTATGTTGTTGTGTATGGTACCATTCTACTGTACTAAAAATTAGAGCCTCGAGAGCTTTATTTTGATAATTGGGGCACCGCATTACTATTTATTGATGCCCCCAGTCTCATTTTTTGTGTTCAATTGTCTCCATAGTAAGGGTCTGCTGTTGTGAATGCAATAGTATTACCTGGGGACTCCATCATTGTCACGGGCTTGTGGGAAAGTTGACCACACAGCCAGCGCCCACCCTCACCATCGGCACAGTAGACGACTTAACTGCTAACACTCGACCCCAGCGGACGGATGGAATCCATTTGTCGTCCATCTTGACACAAGCAAAGCAACGAGAGTAATTAATATTAATATCTCGCCAACTTTTTTTTCGCTGCTTCCGTGAACTCAATCGCTATCATCACGAGCCTCACGTCGATGTAAAACGATGCGTTTCCTCCCGTCACATCATGGGGATAAATGGATATAATCACTGCCCCACTATGAAAAACACACATCAAATTGACGGCCGAGAGTTCTTAAGATTATGTCATCTTTTGTGTTGCTGCTATATCATTCGGTGTAATGAAAGACCAAGATGCCGTAAAATAGTTATGAGTCCAATGCATCATGAAACCAAAATCAAGCCGTCCTCGATGAGAATTACTTTCACAGGGTGCATTGAATACGAGCTTGCCACGAGATAGTGTGATTTCCCCCTGAAATTACCATAGGACTGAAATGCGATGGAAAAGTTGGCGGATTAACAGAATTTTGATCTTGATCGCAACGATGTTTCCTGAGAATCTTCACATACGATGGCGAAAGAGAAGGAAGAGCGCTATCTACCAGGGTTGAAACTTCAGTCGATAAAAGATGTGCTACACGTAAAATGCATACGCGTGTACGTCAAGCAACAGCGGGGTTCGTTTTTTGGGCTGCATGTGTCTCGGACCTCCCTATGTACATTTGCTCTTGATATTACACTACTACCATATGCTCTGGGGAGGATAACAAGAGGAGTTCGCTCGACAGAGTGAGAAAAGTGACCAAAAACAATCACCTGCAATAGCTACACGAGAACTCAAGACCACGAGAACTCAAGGCCTCATTCAGACACAACTTACTCTCTTGCCCGACAATGATTATCACTTTCAATGATCAGAATGTGAAGGATTGCCCTCATATAAAACAATCAAATATCAAACAGGACGATATCAAAGCTCGATCCAACACGAACCCTCGAACCAAAATCTAATTAATCAGTCCGTCAGTTGGTAGCTTCAGACTATGGACTCAACATCTTATGGAAGAGTAAATCTTTGGATGGCGATGTTCGCTTCCATGACAATTCTTGTACTGGCCAACAGCGATCATAATCTATTCGTGAGTGAAACCAGTTAGCGTTCTGATTATAGTTCTGATTCTATCTATAATGGAGCTATCCATGTCATATCGATAATGTTGATCGTTTTTCTAAGGCAATTGATTGAGCATGAGTATTTCTAGCATATTCTTATTCAACTTAACTTGTTGTTTGACTCTTTTGTCAGGATCTTGCGGAAACATGGTACGACCTCCTTCCTTTTTACGTTAAAATAGGAGCAGGGTATTGCACAAACTCGGTCGGTGATCCATATAATATCATCTCCGATGTCTCCATACCAGAAAATTATTCAGACTTGGCAAAGTCGCAATTTTGTGGAAGTCACTGCATCTCCGAGAACTCTGCCCATGTTGGATTTCAAATCTACCAACAGCCGTCGACCCTATATTCTCGTTGCCACTGCTTGAAGGGCGATGGTCAGGTATCCAATTCAATTGATTACGGAACTGGCGAAAACTTCTTGCACTGTTTCAAATATGTGTTACCCTCCATTCAGCATTTCGACTTTGTCGGTGCTGGCGTGTGCCTCAGCGAAGAATTTGATCATTATGACCGGCTCGTTCACTTCGATGTAGATTCAGTCGAAGACTGCCGTGATATTTGCCAGAAGATCAATTCGACGAATCTTGCCGGGTTTACTTATCAAGCTCAAATTCATGGGGGAGAATGTGACTGTTTATTTCCGGACGAACGTGTTCCTTCCCTACCCATCGATGTAGATTACGCCTTTTATGGAGGCATAGGAGCGAATTCTATTGCAGGGGTGTCCATCGATTCGCCGGGCATTCACTGCTATTCCTATGTTGAGGATTCATACGTTGATAAAGATGAAGGTCGCTGTGTGGATGGCAGCGGTTTCATGTTCGATTACATATCGTACAATCTGATACAAACTCTGGACGATTGCAAGGCAAAATGTCTCAGTGATTCATCGTACTATTTGGGCCTAGAATACCCCGGTTGCCGTTGCCTTTATAGCGAAGGAAAAGTCCCGTCACAGCCCCTTACAGATGCAAACCATGGTGACTTTGGATTCTCTGCAAAGGGAAGAGTTTTTGGAAGCGACGGAAACTTCCAAGTTGCATGTTTTTCCAATAATGACTTCGAGGTGATTATTTTTCATAAATTGTTTATCGAAAGAATTTTCACACGAATACTCATATCAAAGCGGTCTTCTTCCTCATTCCATTGATTAAAGCGTTGGTATGACATACCTCCATTGTATGTTGCTCTGGGCAAAGGATACTGTGAGAATTCATTTGGACGGGCATTTACCGTTTATGCTGATTATAAAATACCTGAAGACGAACGAAGCTCTGAAATAAATGTCGCCAGGTATTGTGTTCAGCAGTGCGATACTTCGTTTCCGAACCACGTGGGGTTTCAAGTCGTAGACCCCCTAGAGCCGCATTGTGAATGCTTGACAAGCTTTGATGAAATTATATCAGCGACAAATGATGGATCGGGCAAGTATCTTCAGTGTTTCAAATATGTTCCGCATGCCATGGAAGAGTTTGAGTTTGTTGGCGCCGGGTACTGCCGGGATATCCAAGAAAATACGTATGATGCGATTGTTCACTTCGATGTGGCTTCGGAAGATAATTGCCGTGGCATCTGTCTCGAGTTGCAATCCTCCAATCTCGCGGGCCTTTCCTACAGATCAGATTACCTGGAATGCAATTGTCTGTTTGCGGATGACCAGATTCCATTCCAACCTGATGGTGCGACTTCAGCATCCTACACCTCATATGGAACGGGCAGGATTGCCGGAACATATTACAATGGCGGGAGCGAAGAACATTGCTACTCCTATGAGGATCAATCATACAAAGATATAGGGCTAGGGAATTGTGTCGATAGCTTTGGCTACCCTTACGATAACATTTTATACAACGGAGTTCGTTCAACTGAGGATTGCAAGAATAGATGTGGCAGTAATTCAACAGACTACATGGGTTTCGAGTATGATTTCATGTATGAATATTGTCTCTGTCTTTACAACGACGGGAATGTTCCATCACAACCTATCACTGATGCATCTTACAGCTACTTCTATGGGTATGCAAGGGGAGCTATTTCCCATAGTGATGGTTCTCCCGAAAGTATGGGATGTTATTCATACGGTGAATATGTAGCCAAGGTGATGCATTATCAAGTGCCTCGCTCACAAATATTCTCAGAATCATCCTCTCATATTGAATTCTAAATTTCCCATTCATTATCCCTTTTTGGTAACAGCGATGGTATGATGTCCCAAGTTTCTACTTTGCAATTGGGAGTGGTTATTGCGCGAATTCGGAAGGGAAAGGGTATGAGTCAGATGGCGATTTTCTCATCCCTGAACATGAACAAATTTCCGAGACAAAGATGGCTTCATATTGCAGTCAGCAATGCGAATATTCCGCTCCTGACCGAGTTGGATTTCAAGTCAGGCAACACCAATCAAGTCAAGAAATTCATTGCCAATGCTTGGTTGGTATCGATGAGCTATCTCGCACGGTAGTGGATGGATCTGAGGCTGAATACTTGCAGTGTTTCAAATACATCCCACCTCCAGTAATCCAAGGTTTTCATTTCGTGGGCGTTGGCAATTGCATGGATGTGGATAATAATTTTTACGATCGCTTGGAATACAACTCCATGTTGTTGTCAGTGGAGGACTGTCGTGACATTTGCCTTCAGTTGAACTACACGAATCTTGCAGGCCTTTCTTATGTTTCTGCCTCTGGACAATGCTTTTGTCTATTTGAAGATGGGCATATCCCTTTCCAGCCTGATGGTGCGTTAGGAGCCTACTACATTAATGACGGAGTTGGGGCAATAGCAAGAACAAATAGCATCGGTGGCTCACGATGCTACTCATTTGATGGACATTCATACACTGATGAAGGTGTTGGAAATTGCGTCGACGCTAATGGCTCTATGTATGATTATATATATTTCCCTTCAAAAGAATCTCTTGAGGAATGCATTGAAGTGTGTGCCACGAATTCAACAGATTACTTGGGTCTTGAACTAGCAATTGAATATGAAAATTGCTTCTGCCTTTACGATGACGGAAAAGTCCCATCACAACCTCCAAATGCTCCATACTCGAGTTACTTTGGTGGCACTGCACAGGGAGATATTTCCCATGCATATGATTATGGTAGTGACACTATGGCATGTTATTCATACAATGGAGAAGAGGTAAATTTTAAGATTTTTTTAAACTATGCATTCACCGGCGATTCCTAACTCTTTCTACGTGTCATTTTGCCAGAAAACCACCACGACAACCACATCAACAATAACAACAACAACAACATCTACTAGTACTACTACTACTACATCCTTGCAAAGTAGTCCACGAATACTAGTCCTCATTACCGGTAGTGCCGATTTGTTGAATTCATACGTCCCAGGGCCAGAACAAGAAAAGGAGAAATTTTTTCTTGTTTTCTCGCAAACTGTTGAAGTTGTAGTATCTGAGATAATGAGACCAGATCAATCACTCTTTTCAGTCGATGTCATTTCAATAAATTATCAAACGGCACGTCGAACCCGCATTCTTCGTGGATTTGCTCGTGATTTACATCGTCGTCTCGGCAAGCTGACAATCGAATACAAAGTCTCTGTAGAAGAGATCTGTGAGACTGGAGGATGTGAAAATAGTGATGAAGCTGCAAGTTCTCTTCATAGTCAGATCACTAATGCCCTGTCGGAGGAGATTGAAAGTAATGACTTTGATAAATATCTGCAGTCTAATGCGGCTAAAGCGAATGTGCCTTCTCTATTTAATGCCACCATTGACTCGTTTGACTTTGGAAGGTAATCATATACATTTTCTGCTGCTGTCAATTTTTGTTTAACATGTTGTGCCATTTGTGGGATCTAAAATGATATCTGTATTTTCTGATTGAAGTGCCGAGGTGACAATACTCGGTGAACTTGCTAATTTCTATCCTCGATTACAAGGATCCGACAAAGGATGCATCAATGATGGTAATGCGCCCAACTACATGAAGAACAATCCGGGCTTTTGGATCTCTACCCTAAAATACTGTTGTTCGACTTTTTTTGGGTCGAATTACATGAGCTGCATGGGAGAACCTCAAGTGGCACTGCCATATGTCTGGTACCCTGACTATTTGAATCAATACTGCATCCAAGACTGCAGTGATAGCCCTACCTATTATGGTGGAGGTGACGATGTGTTTTACGATTCCTCGACGGCATGCTGCGATGGAAGCCTGTGGTGGGTCTCTCGAAATGTTTGCGAGGATGATTCACAGGAACATATTAAAATGGAGTGTGTCAAGTGGTATGTGGACTGGGACCAATTGATATGTGTGATGGATTGCGTTGGAGATGCACCATGTGGTGGTCTTGCGTTTCCTGAGCAGGAACTTTATGACAACAAGACGATTTGCTGCATGGAAGAGTTGTCCTGGAATGGCGAATGTTTGCCATCATAGGCTGTTACGGGTCCACTGTAGAAACGATTCAAAATTTTTTGGAATAAATCAGCTCATTTTATTTCAAAACAATATTTTATTTATTGATTTCTTTTGGCATATTTTTTACTTCGCTTTATTTTCTGAGTTCATGTGAGACAATAGTTGGGCGAATTTCTTGAGTGAGTCTTCGCAATACAAAATATTACTTTACAATTTTATTTCTAGACTTGAGTGATCATGAGTCAACATAATAAAATATAAAATAAAAAGTGAATCATAGAAACATCTTTTATTGTATGAAATTTTGATTTTTTTCTTCTGATTCATTTCAACAACAAAAAAAGGAGACAACGTTGTCACCCAACTCATTTCTTCATGGGCTGCTAAGTTCCCTAGCATACACAAATGAGATGCCAGTAATTCATCCCTTTGGTATTGGAAAAAAGAATGCAAATTCTTCAATGATTAATTCATTTGAATCCTTAGCTCCCAAAAATTGGTATTACACAATTGCCAGATATATCAACACAAAACAACATTTCATGATTGATTCTGAATCTGAGTTTGGTTGTTTTGAACTATCTCATTTATCCCTTTATGTCCTATCTACTCAAATTTGTGATCAGTTAATCCAAAAAAATTATTTATTGTCACCACAACCAAATTAAAGGGTCCAACCCAAGACATACAGCACATTGTTGGAAAGCTGAGAATATTAGCTTTCTTACAATGTATTACAAATCTGCTGTGGTGGGTCTTGTGGAGTTTCAATTGTGACAAAAGTGGAAGACTTACTTCTATGTGGCAGTGTTTGTTTAAGTACTAATATCTAAGGTGGATTTCTACAAAAAATAAACCCTTGATGTAAGCACATTTTTGATGAAGAAAAATTATTAACATAGAAGAATTTCATCCTTCTCACACCTGCAACCATCTTTTGAGATTTATTCCAAGAAAACAAAAAAAAACTATGTGCCGATTCAACTTTTTCTTTGTTGTTTTCTTACAACACCACATTTCATGTTTTTTAGTCATTTTTGCTTTTTATGCATAAAAGAAGCATGTGCTAACCAGTCATAGGTGAGGTGATGACAACTGGTCATAAGGGGACACTCAGATTCTTTGAAGAATCTAATTTCAAATCTGAGGTTGCTTCTTTTAGATTAAATATGTTAACTCCAAAACCAATGTTTTCTCAGAACTCACAGATATTTCAACTAAAACTTTTGTTAGCATTCATAAGCACAAAAAAATCCAGCATCTTGTGCAGCAAAGAAGCAGTATGTTAAAAATATAACCGATTGATCTCCCTCAAATTAAGATTATTATTTGAAAATGAACTCCTTAACTTATCCTCTAGTAAACAGAAATCATATTTGAGTGGAAATCAATCTCTTTGGAGAAGAATATACAATAATTGCAAATTTGTGACAATTTAAACAAGATTATGAAAAAATTGAAGAGGGAACACAAGTATCAAGCAATGATTTGGACAATAATGAACACTTTCTAATGTCTACTTTGGAAGTAAAGAACTAGTCTAAATTGAATCAACCATAAAGGAGTATTCACATGATTTGATGGTGGCCTAAAATACCTCAATTGCATTAATAATTCTGAGTTTTATCTAGCATTCTATATGCACCTTTGTGACTCCTAATTCTGAAATTCAGTGTATAAATGTAAGAAAAATTTACACATCCTCTCCATTGTTCAATTATTCTCTAATTGACAAATTCATCAGGCATGGCACTAAGATAAACATGCACAGCGAATCTGCATGTTAAAATGAATTAAGAAAATACTATAAATAAAATACTTTTTCAAAAGCCTGCCAGACTTATGCATGGACAATCATTATGACATGCCTATTCTACCCATCATCTACCAGAACAAGATTTTGCAAGCAAAGTATACATATCCATCACTCCAAAGCAGCTTAGGATGACATGTATAGATTATTGTGAGTTTGATTTGCATTCATTTGAAAATCTTGTATATAATGAAGTTAAAAAATAACTGAATGATAGATATCAGCAACTGAGAAGAAAAATTTCAATGAAAGAACATACAGACAGTTCAAAGAAGACCAAGAATTATTGGGACCATAGAAAAAAGGTGTGGCAAACTTGGTAACCACATATAATGAAAAAAGTTTGTTGAAGAGAGACAACCAAAAGTACCATCATCCTGAATTTTTGAATGCTGCTGAGAATGGACAATATTTGTTAGTTTAAATTGATGTCTTATTTATCAGTTTAGTACAGATTAGATTAGAGTTGAATCAATGCCATGATGACAAGTATACACTTCATTTCTTTTTGTCATATTTGATAGTTGCCAATGAATACTATTGAGCAACATGAGTTGTCATATTTAATCATTTTTGATAAATTGCAACATAAGCACAATTAACTAATACTTTCAATTGAAAAACAAATAAACTCTCTTTCTGTTTGGAAGAAGAAATCAACAATCAATAAAGTAACACTTCTCAATATCTTTTTTCCATCAGGGGATTACCATATTGGCACAATATTGACCAATTCACAGCATGGAAATAGGTTTGATGATATTCCTTTTGATTAGCACTTTGCATATAATGTCTAAAGGAATGGTCAAAAACCTGCATAATGTAGAGACTATTGTCTACAATCTGCCTGAAAAATAAAATCCTTAACCTATATTGTCCCCTAAAAGTATGTTGTCTGTCTCTCTAAGCTAGCCTGTGGCTTGAAATGCATATCATCCTTGATTTATTTTTATGTAGAAAACTTTCAATCCCGCTCTTCTTCTAATATATGCACATCAACCTCCCCTCCATAGAACAATTCAGTATCTAGAGTAGCAGAAGGTTTAGGTATATAGTCAGAAGCAATGTTTTAGTGTCTCAATTTGGAGCTAAACTCATATGCAAGCCCCAAATAGTGATTTTTGGAGTCAAACCTCACTCTGCCTTAGTTTGAAATGATCATTGTCAAGATGCAACAAAATGGGTTTGTCACTGAAATCCCAAAAAATGTGTGAAGTTAGAGGACATTTTTGATTTTGTTGTATCCGAGTCATGTGATAGAGGTCTGTTGTATGCCCAAAACACATGACTGCTGATATGTTTATTTTAATTTCTATACTTTTTTGCAATATTTGCAA
>JALLPE010001040.1:0-13338 GCA_036940025.1 Conticribra weissflogii | reverse complement strand
TTTCGAGCGTATTTTATCATAAGTGGGTCGATTTCTCATTCACAATTAGTGACCATGACATGCCTCTAATGCTCTGCTAGGAGGTAAAACAATTCCAAATAAACAAAAGACAAGCTGTTTTTGGAATTTTATGGTATTTGGGCCAGTCAATGACATGTCAATGCCATTTCCAATATAACCAGATCTTCCTTCATTCATTTGTCTTGCTTCTGTCACATAGCACATCACCACACACCCCATTCCACAACATTTCCAACTATCAACCATCACATCAGCCTCCTTCACACCAATGCCCATCTCCCAATAAAGCACCTTTTTATCTCAGACGATTCCATCCAAATTTAATATCTCTGGACTACACTCCTGTGTCCATCCTTCATCTCATCACTGCTCATCCTGCCACTGAAAACCCTTTTCAACCATTGCTCTGATATTTCCTACAAATCTGTTTACCTAAGCAACTCCTTCCAACCAGTGCCTTGACAATTCCAACCCAAATTATCTTCCCCCACATCTGTTGATCTCCGCAACTCCCATCAATCAGCTCTTTCTTTGTCCATACCTTCCCCTAGCACTACATTGATGAATTCTTCTCTTCTAGTTACACAGCCAACATCCCACTGGGCCACACCCCCTGACCCTGCTACTTTGGAAGAATTTTATGACACAATCCATTAGTGCAATTGAGCAAAGGAATCCCAGATCCCACCACTCCTTGGCGCCTCTCCACCAACTGTCCTCACTGACAATATTGTCACATCAATGCATTGTGACAATGTCCATTGCAGTTCCTAGATCCTGAACACAGTCCCCTGTAACAAACTCACCCCATATGATCCACAACCTGGCAGGGTTTCCATCAAGGCTGCATTGGGTTTCCCTGATAAAACCATGTTCACCCCTTCTGCATCAGTATTTGACACTGACCCTATTATGTAGCTCTACTACCACTGGATGCCCCTTCCACACAATATCAAACAATCCTGTTCCATTTTGGTTGGTTTTATCAGTAAGTACCTCATCAAGGAACTTCACCTTCTCAATGAGGAGGACTTTGACCTTTGCCTTTGGCACAATTGCATCCTAAACTTCAACAACCACACTCATGGATGCATCTTGAATTGGACTATCCTTTGTTTGCTGCCACAACCCCCCAATAGATCCACATCCTTGTTCATGTTACCAATCAAACAGAAACAGAAACTCAACTACTTTTTCATGGCAGCATGCTTCCACTGGGAATCACACTATAACTTTTATTATGCACAATGGATTGCAGCTAGGAAGGCTATTCTGTCCTCGTCATGTGTACACACTCTCACATGGAACCTTTCCTTTATCCTACGGGAACCATTTGATTATGTCACATGGATACTGACAACCAGCATTACATTGGAACACCCATCATCAACTCTGACACAACTGCATGTTTTGCCCCCAGGATGACCCCACCCAGGCCAGCCCTTCTCCTTGTTGATCTCCTGTGATTTCGCCCTTGCCACTTTTCATGCACTCCAACTACCCCTTACCCTTTCCATCTTGAGCACCAACTTTACCAGGTTTGGCCCACCTGCTGAGGTTGCCTTCACCTGGGACTCATTCTTCCTGAACCACAAAATTATCACCTTGACATCACCTTTGGACACCATCCTCCTCCAGCCCACCCACATACATTGTTTTCCCCCAGGATCCAAGTCCGCCATGAGGATGGATCATCCTCTGCCACATGCATTCAGATTGAACCAGTGCATACCAATACCATACCAAATACCACATCCTCTTACAACAACCTAATCTTCCTCTGAGGTTGCTATATTGCCTAAATGCCAGCACAAAAGCATGTGTTTGCCACCTCAGTGGCCCTCTCTCCACAATTATGTGTCAACCATGCTGCCCATCTGGATGCCATCCCCCACTTCATTTCCATTCAATCCACCATTATTTCCATTTGCTGGACCCATTGTCTTTCTTACAACATTGGGGACTCCCTTTGACACTGGTTTCATCAAGATCACCATCTCCCTACTGAGAGCACCCCATGGGATTTCTTCCAGAATTTTTCCAAGTTTGTTCAAGCCCTCCAAATTTAACCAGGGGTATTTTCTCTGACCCTTATGACCTTGACCTTGAAACCAGAATTCTCCATTCCTTCTCTGAAAACATTGAACAGACCTACACTTGAAACATGTCTTCCAATCTCCACACCAATTCACTCCCCAACATTGCATAGCATATTACCACAGCCATAAATACCACCTAATCCATCCCATTACCAATCTGCTCCATCAACCAGGCATCCCATCATTCCTTCCTCTTGGGTGATCCTACCCCAGCAGAATGGATAACACCCAACACCCAACCACCACTCAAAACCAACCCCTACAAAGCTGATACAGATAACAAGTCTCTCTTCTCTCCCATCATTCTTGCACTGCCCGTTGACTTCCTCTGCAAATCCTACATTGTCCCTACATCTTCAACTCCATAAATGACTTTGAGCATGCCCTCCTTTGTCACTACCAACAATTACAAGTGGATCACAAACCACCAGAACCTGCAATACTTTGTTACATGATAAGCACCTAGAACTATGAGGAAAAATTCCTTACCTTTGCCTTCAACAATTCTTCCCAGTCTTCCATCTTACCTGTTGACATCAATTGCCTTCATTATCTCCTATCCCTATGCCACCTCACCAGACAAGTCCACACCCTTGACATAGGACATCCATTCTTCTAAACATCCACCCAAGATATCCACTTCAACAAAAACATTGCTCAAGCTGAAAATATTCATACCAACAAAAACATTTTGAATTCATTTTTGATTGCTTATGTGACCAATACCTCAATAAATGAGTTGTGATTGAATCTTGAATCAATGATACTACAAGAATGCAGAAGTTCATGACATGATATTCCATGGGGATTTTGAACCTTTAAAAAGGAATTTTACACATCATAAATATCAAGGCTTTCAGGTGATTGTAAAAAACATATTGCTGCACCATATTATAATATGGAATGGTAAACAGTAAAAATATGATCACTGTAGAAAATACCAGCAGAAATCAAACATTGTGACAGTGGCAACAATAATCACCCCTGATACTTGATTGTTGCTATCAACAATTGTTTGTGTCTAGATATGGAGGTTATGATAATAAAACTTTGTCTAGATGCCTTTCTGTAGGATTGAGAGATTACTTGCAATACCCAGCTTTGAGCAAACATATATTTGAATGTAGCATTGGATGATATGTCAATGCAACACAAAATGACAAGGCTGCAAATGATACTTCATCATGTTAATGTCAAGTGCATGGTTTTGTAATTGAATGCACACTTACAAGTGCCCCTTACTTTGGCATGATATCATCCAACATGTAAGAATTTTCTTCATCAAATATAATCAAATCCATACATGCCTGAGAAATCCTGACTCAAAATAATTACATTACCCAAATTATTCACATGCCAAAATCAATTTTCGACATATCTAAAAGTAATTGATAAATGATGCACATTGCGAAACAACAAGTTCACAATATTTTCATAAATCCACAATCATGTACATGGACAAGTACAGGGGTGTATCTAGAGCCAGACAACAAATGTTGAAGTGTGTGACACATCACCTTGTACTAGAAATGCCCTTTTATGTCCACTTTGGTAATCCTGTGTATAGGCTATGGGATGCAATACATAATTGAATCATCTGCCAACTTGTGTGATACACACCCTGGGGATATACAGTATACCACCAAATGTGCAATTCCTGTGGCAAATATGTCATTGCCAATGTAAATGAATAAGAGGGAAACCCCTTTGCTAGCGCAAATGGAACTCATTTTAAGCAATATAAACTCTTTTTGTAATTTCTCATTTTATTATAATTATTTCCTATTTTTCATAATAAACTAAGTAGAAAGAATTTACATTTTGATACCAAACTCTACTTTAGTACAACAATCAAGGTTAAAAAGTAAAGTCCATAAGATTTTCCGTCCTGAGAAAAATCTAAGTTCCTTCCAGATCCACTCAAGTAACAAGTCCCAAGCTCAAAGTGCTAAATCTAGTGATCTATATGACAAGCTAGTAGTATGGTTCACAACTTCAAGCCCCTCATAGAACACAATGAAGTATGTAACTACCTATAACAACATCATCTATATTTACATATCAGAGAGTAGGAAATCCTGCATTCAATGAATAATAGTCTATTGAAAAATACTGGACAAGGCAGTCTTAAGAAAAAGCACTATACTTTGCTTGTTGATTTTGGTTTGATGGTAGAAGGGGAACAACAAGTGTAAAAATTCTAGATAAAGAAAAAAGAATGTTACAGTTGAAGTACACAACATGTCACTAACGCACCAGAAGCTTGTTATAATAAGGGCATGCTCATGGAGATAGCCAGTTTAAGTATGTGATCAACTCCCTAATCAATTTGAATGTGGTTCATGCATGGGACCAAATTTTTTAATGAATACTGTGATTCTACACCAGACCATATCAAAGATGACAAAGATGAACTCATCCAACCTCAAGTGTTGCCATTCCTAGTTGAAAATGTTTTGCTACTGTTGTGTATATGTTTTCATTTGACATCATGTAATGAAATTTCAAAACAGACATAGCAGTATTTCACAACTGTTGTCATAGATTGTGTGGATTTTGGTGTATCAGTCATTGACTCCTTTTTTCTTGCAGTCAACACTTTTTGTGTATAGTGTATAATCATGCACTCTTTATATTTCAATAAGAAGGTCACTGTGCATGCATGAAAATTGAATGCACAGAAGTACATTTTTGTCCTGAATTTTGGCACTTTTCAAAAAATTTCCAACAAGTCTCAACATCCAATATTAGTGCCTGCATCACAGAAGTTTGAAATGTCTGAACATTTAACATTTCCAATAAGGCGGCACGAGCATCACTGTTGATGTCACCAAAAAAGTCAACAGCTACTCATTTATCACCTACATGCATTTCAAACTATGCAAAGCTCAAGGACTGAGTGTGTAAAGTGTAATCTTTGTCCTATGCCAAATCAACCAATACTTCAAATATTAATCTCAAACAGTAGGTACAAAGATCCTGTACCAGCAAAAACTAGTTTGAGTCACTATGGCCCTTTTGAGTCTCTATGGCCACATGTAACTTTGACATACCATAGCTCAGCAGACAACCATTTTCAGCCAAAAGCCACTCAGCATATGTTGTTTTTATGGTTATAATGTATCTTGGTGCAATAAAATGTGTACTGATTATTGATTATATTGGATCAAGGAGATACAGTTTAATCCAACAACTCATTTCTCCAGAACCCATTGTCAGCCAAATGTAAGGCATTTTTCCAAGAAAATATCACATGATAATCTAAGAATTTTTTATGTATTAGTATAAAATTCATGTATAAATACTGTACCAAGTATAATATATGTACTTGTTGGAATTTCCAATATGATGATTTCATTGCCCCTGAATCATGTTGTTGACAACTGACAAAAATAGAGCGCTGTTAATTTTTCAGACCAATGCCTGACATCAACACCTCTGTACCAAACATACCAGGATCTACAGGAAATCACTTTGAGTCATTATCATGAAACTTGGACTAGTAGAGGCATTCAGATGACAGCCTTCAGAATATGTCCTAGCATTTTTATGTCAAACTTAAGCTCTCTGATTATGTGCATTGCAACATTGCTGCATCAAATTAATGGTTTAGGAATATCTTTGGACAATTACAATATGCCAAAGACACCTGACAAATAGTGACTCAAACTGGTTTTTCACTGGTACCCATGGCAATATTTTTATTTTTCTAAGATAGGAACTTTCTAAATTTAGAACACCTTTGTAGGAAAAATAATGACATTTTTTTGAAAATTATTCTGAGAAATCATGCCAAATGATAGCAAATGATACTACAACCTATAAAGACTAACAGAACAACCAACTAACTTAAAAAGATGCGCTATCTGTTCCAAGGTCACAAAAATTACAAAAATCTTGGGAACTTTTTGTGTCAATAATCACAAGATCTCATGTGGCCATGATAATATTTTGATTTTGTGGGGGGAGTGTGGTGGGGGAGAGATGTGTTTTTGGGCTTCAGGAGTGTTCTATTATTTGTCATCATGGAACATATTTGGAAACAGAAAAGTGGTGGAAGTATATTTTTTGAGTCTATCAATTGCTATCAATTGCTATCAATTGGTATAGTTCCAGAGAATAAAACAAGTATTTTTAAATTCAATTTTATTGAGAGTGAGGTAGAATTGATACATTTTTTTATGAGTTATGTCAAATGGGAGTTGGCTGAAGTACCTGATAAAATAGAAATATCGAAACAATTGCTTGCAAAGTGAAAGATAGAACCATAAAACCACGGGTTCTAAGGTCAAAACATTCTTATTTTAGAACAAACAAATATTTTCCCATACCTGTGAACCAAGACATTATAGGCACTATACTCCTCTCATAAATGGGAAACCCATCATAAGGCAACAACCAATTATTAAAGCTATGATTCAACAGATTTCATATAATGAATGATGAGTGATGAGTGATAGATTAGACTCTATCCAGGCTCATATGACATATAACAGCAACAAGAACACCAAGACTAAGAAAAACTTTGTAGACTATGTATTGTAAGCACTATAATGAACACAAAACTAGCTACTTTTATGCAAAACACCAAGGGCTGTAGATTTTACAAGGCAGATGATACTCCTGTGAAGTCTACCAAACCTGAGGCTGAAAAGACACTCAAGTGGTAGCTGAGAAGGACAAGGAAATTGACAGATTTGCATCCCTTGTCAAAGAGATTCTTTGATGGAAGCATTAGTACTGTAAACACCAATCCATCCATATTACATGAAACATCAGGTTGGTGGGATGTAGTTTTGTATGCAATTCTAATGGTAAAAACACCAAAATAATGTGTGAAGTTTCAATAAATACATAAAATTCTACTGAAACTAGTGCAATCAAGGTCCTCAACCTGTTATCATAAGTTCTATTACAGGATTGGAATCATATCCTAAAATTGAACATGTTGTGTTGATGAAATTAACTAAAGAGTACTAGATCAAACTTCTTGATAGCAATTTTGAATGTGACAAACTATTCATGGGTAAATATTTACACCTAATAAGTGCAAATATGACATAAACACCCTGCTCAATATTCCAGGTACACTCATGACAAGTAAAGTAGCTCATGAAAACATTTTATTAGCAGAAATCAATTTGCACACTGTATCAACAGTATGCCCTGATGAATGTGACATACACACTAAGACCAAAACATTGTACACTCTTATCATTAGTACTCAACTTATGTAAACACTCAATCATGTAAAAGATTGAGCACCTTATGATTAAGTTAGATGGTATAGAAATAACTATGAAGTTAAATCAGACTTCAGCATTTCTATTCATGATTTAAGTATCATTTGAACTGTAAAGCCAAAAAACAACAAGGAAACTGAATGTGCTCATAAATTCTAGATGCTGAGTGCTAAAAAGCTGAATCAACAGGAACTGTGTCAAATTTTAGAAAAATGTCAGCCACTGATCATCAACACCTGAACCTACATACAAAGTATGAGAAATTTTTTGGTGATCCACAAATTATCTCCCTGTATATCTTTTGAACTAAACAAGGCCATACAATGGTATGGGAAACAATACATCTTACCTCAAGCTGATTCAGATATATTCAAAAGGCAATTAATCAATTTTTTCTTTGTGTATTTGAGAAAATCAAGAAAGGATGTGAGTTGAGAAGCCCAAATTATTCCCAAGCAAGAGGGATCATTATAATTCATTGTAGATTTCTAACATGCCAATGAACAATATCATAGCACATGGCAAATTAGAGTGAGTTACAGCCCGCATGGTAATTTCTAGATCCACTGATATATTCCAAGAGAGATTATCTAACTTTATGCATGTGTGGGTATTTGTAGGTTATCTCCTATTACCACCCAAAGGTGATGTTTTTGAGCAAATACACATTCTACATCTTAGAGTAAAGAAGGCTGAGTATAATTTCATTACAGATATTATGAGGTATTTAGAATATCAGTTGAACCATCATGGTATATCTCAACTAATAAATGTTGAGGCAATACTTGCCTCATAACATCACAACATTTACATATCCTACACAAATTTCTTAGTATGGTACAGAAATACTACAATATATGGGAAAAGAAAAGAAAAATGCTTTTGCCCCTCACTGGTCTAATCAGAGAAGCAGGTACAGACATATATACCATCTGTCTGGAGAAGCATAAATTTACCTTTAAAATGATTAAAGAATTGATTCCATACAACATTGCTTACATACCCAGGGTTTAATGATATAATTGGATTACTTGCTAATGGAAGATGCGACATCATGGAGCACTTATAGTTTGGATCATTGTCTTATTGTCTAGTTCATCAGAAAGCTGTCTAATCCACAGGCAATGTATAAAGTCACTGAATAAGTTACCAAGTATTTTTCATTTTAAGAGTTCAAAAATATCTTTTGGGGTTTGGGGCCAGCACATAAAAGTATTTACTATTTACAGAGCACAAGGATATACCATCTAATGCATTTGACTGTCCAAACAACCATTTCATCAGATGGCAGTTCCTCCTAGACAAGAACTGACCTGAGTTTGTTTATAATAATGGTTTACATTGTACTGTTGCTGACATAGTAAGTTGCCTAGAGCACATTACAATGGAAGCAATTAAGCAAATACACATAATGATATTTCATGATTATGTCATTCACAAAAAATTGTATACACACAAAAATTATATCTTGTACAACACATACCCCAAAACATCACAGTACTTATGCAAAGCAATTATTTAGTCATATCATAGGGAATGGCATTTTACTACCAAAGATTGTACAGATTGCTAAATAACAGCAAAAAGAGCCAATACATAAGAACTGATTCTCCAAACCTATTGCTGATATCACCACAAAAGTGGTGGATGATCTTGAAGTACTTACAAAAATATGAAACTCTAGCAAAACACAAATCTTTTCAAAACAGCACTGTAATATGGTATAGTCATTACTTACAGCATCCTTGCCACAAAAGACTAGAGGAAACTGTACAGACTTTAATCTATTGTAAGGGCATATGTACCTCCATACAAAAGCACATGGATGCATTCAAGTCATGCTAGACTAGGAAGTTGAAACATATCAAGTATGATACTCCCTAATAAAGAGGCAATAGTTGTTCCCTGGATAATATTAAGGACTGATTGTATTGGTCTGTAAACAATAAAGGTAATGACAACTGTGGCCTCAACACCAATCTTATAATGATGATGGATCATGATATAGACTGGTTTGAAACAGAACAAATTGCATCTTCAGAAGTAGTCTTGTATTAATTCCTATTTCATGGACTAATCAAGAAGTGAAGCAATCAGCCTGTATAAGGTTGTGAAACCACCACACCACACAAAGTTGGCATAGAAATCAACAAAGAGTTTTTTGGGGAGTCCGCAAGAGAAGCAGATTGGCATTACTATGATGTGACATCAACTGTTGATATTGTTGCATACGTTTGTGGGATAGTGGGGACCAAAGTAGTAGAAGACAAACAATCAAAATAAACTGTGATTCCCACTGTGTCAGAAGGCCCTTCTTCTAACTTTTGCAAAAACTACCTTGCTTACCAATTGAGTATGGAAACATTCTGGTACAACAATTTGTTACTCTTGAGGGAGAAACAAGGTATAGACATTGTGTACAAGATGTTCAATTGATTTCTTGAGATTCAAAATGCTATTTGAACCTGCTAAATTGATCATTGCAACTCTCTTTGTGCATTACTGTTTTATGTGAGAATGAGGACAATGTTTCACAGCATCAAACACTGATCATCCATGAACAATTAGGTTTGGTTATAGGTGGCTCTAATTATTATTAACAAGTATCTTATCAGTGACTGCTTACATCATCTTTGTGGATATAATGCTAATTCAAAAATGATAATTTGCTGACACCAATACAGTTAACATAGGTTAGATTAGCTTGGTCTAGTCTAAACAAGTACAATATTTCAAGGCTGTTTCTTAGTGATGTTGTCATTTTTTGATTTCATGACTCAGTACCAGTAGTTCTCTAAAAATGTATATTTATAAAGCAAACAATCTCTCTCCCAATTAAAATGGTTTCTTTTTTTCTTTCATAATCTCGTCTGCATATGACTTGCTGTCAACAGGGGGCACAAACTCAATTGATTTGAGTTCTGAATCAATTCCAATCGGTCGACCCATCACTGTCTAAGTAGCACAGAATTCAGTCACTTTAACAGCATGGTAGATCAGTCCTCATACAGCCTGGTGGACTTATTATTCACAAGCATCTTATGACCAGAGAGAGTGAGTGCTGTTAAAAATCATCATTGGACATAATCTTGATTCAGAAACAATAATTTGCCGCTGACACCATACAGGTAACCCAGTTTGGATTAGATTGGTCTAGTCTAAACAATTACAATATTTCAAGGATGCTTTTTTTGATGACTTATTTGTTTTCATCACTAGGTAGTGACTTGCAACTATTTCTTCATAAAACAATCAATCTCTCTCCTAATCGAAACGGCTCCCTGTCTTCTTTCATAATCTTGTCCGCGTTTGACTTGCTGCCTATAGGGGGTACAAACTCGATTGATTTGAGTTCTGAATCAATTCCATTTGGTCGGACCATCTCCGTCAATGTAGCAAACAATTCAGTAACTTTAACAGCTGGCGCGGGTTTTCCCTCGTTCAGCCTTCGCCATTCTGAAATTAACTGGTCTTTCTGAAAATAAAGAGGGGAAACCTGCTCATTATTCCCAACTGCAGATGAGATTTTCATGTCTTCGAAATAAAACAATGGCACTTTCCCCTCAGGCAAATCGTCACTTCCATCCAATGCTAATGCGTCCTCGATATCTGATTCCGAAGGAGCCAATCGGAAGTAAGCACCGGCAATTTTTCCCTTGGAAGAAAGAGACACAGCCAAATCTAATGGGACAGATGTGATGCGTGCATTCTTCCAAGGATTGGTTCCAAGCTCTTCTTCTTCTTCTTTCGTCAGCTTCCCATTTTCGCCCTTTGCTTTCTTTTTTGCTATTAGGTCTTTCCGCCCCTCTTTGATTGCATTGTCCGATGACGAAATGGCCACTTTCAAAATTCGTTTTGCTTCGTTGTAAGATAGAAAGAAATACGAAGTCAACTTCGCGTCTTCCCCGACCACAAAATATGGTACGCCGCGAGCATCCACAATGGCAAAAGTTGGAATTGCTTTCAGAAGTGATGCAAGTTTTGTTGCGGAAACGAGACCTTCATTGCTACCTGCCGCGGTAACATCTTCGGCATTCGACAGGGAGGAAATACTCAATGTTGAAACGCTAGATAACAACGTTGCCGCGACATTCCCAATTACTTGGCGTCGATTCCTCGAAATGGAGCTCGAATGTTCCCCTTCGTGAATTGAACACAAAGCAGTCGTTTTAAGGAAGAAACGATTGCTACAAGCCACGGGGCGGTATGAAGTGAAAGCATCTGCGAAAAAATGTCCACTGTGCCGCGGTTGAACAAGAACAAACGGGAGGAAAAGGAGCGATGAGGTGACGCTGAAGTTAATCATGGTCCGAAAATGCGGTACCATAGAATATTGTCATTGGAGATAGTTTATGGCCGTGAATATCCTCTTCTAGCGCTCATCGGAGGTGATCCCCCGATCAATCTTGGGGCACGTATACGTCATCATAGCGTTACGAATGTTTCTCATCATTAAAGGTACAAAGTTAAGAAATTTGATTATTTATTGTTAAATACCTGTATATGTAATGAAAGTTTTTCTTTGTTGGGGCAGTGACGTCATTTCATGTGCCAGAATTCCTCTAGCGACACCAATCAACTAGCTGCGTACCGAGAGACAGCATGACAGAAAACCGTGTTTAACGTTAGTGTTACTTTTGAATTGTCCCTTAGTAGTCTCTACGACCATGTCCTCCCAAGCGCGCCGCATTCAATCCATCGCCCAACTCCTGGCCATTGTCGCCTCCGCTGGAAGTGGTGTTTTGGCTAGATCGCATGCTACGTCGGTTGCCTGCTTTTCCTCGGCTGCTTTCGCCCCATCCACGTTGACAGGGTCATCATCTCAGTGGGCACCTTCATGCCGCCGCCACTTCGCGGTCCATTCACCAGTCGGCGCAACGCAGCAAAACGCAAAATGTCCCTCATTTTCTAAACGAACGGGCGTCTTCAAAATGAATATGAGTTTCTTCGGCGGAATCTCGTCGGAGGGAGGACTTCAACGCATCGACAAAGAGGCAATGATGGAAATTATTGAAGACATTGCCAATTCTAGCCGTGAAGAATGCGGTTACGTCGTCATTGATGTTCGTGGCTACGATGAAATTGAATACACCGGGAAACTGCATGAAGTTGTAGAAACTCTTCCGTTGCCGTACATCGCTGAGGGTGCGTTAACGATGGACGACGAAGACTTCGAGGAGCAATTCGGTTTTGAAAAACCGAGGTTCGATGAAACGATTGTTTTTTCATGCAAAGCGGGGATAAGGAGTGTGAGTGCTGCACAACTGGCGAAGATGGCGGGATATACTGACGTAATGGATTACATGGGAGGATCGAATGATTGGTTTAGTTGAGTTCGCAACAGGCAGGGAGCGGGGTTGTTGCATAAGACAGACAGTACTCCTTGGCCTGCACTCGAGAGGTGTCACTTTTCAACAACTCATTTTCTATTGTTCCATGCATTGTCACGAGATATTGCAATAACTCTCGCTTGGATTGTCAATAGAAAATTGATACTCCGACATTACACAGCACGCTTTGAGTGGTGTGTATTTCATTATTTAGGTTGCACCTCTATATCTTGTATTGTAGTCATAATAATAGAGTTTGGCATGGAACTTTATGATCCCTCACCTTTCACGTAGTAAGAATACATGTCATAAAATTTATTGTTTTATCGTCGTCGTCTTAACGAACTTTGTACTAGACGTGCACAAAGAAATCTCCGAAAAAGTAGATCCGAAAATCCGTAACATCATGCAACACGTATGCATGTCTGAGAGTGTAGTACTGTAGGTCGGTACCTACCGATGTACTGAAGACCTTGGAGTAAACAATATGAAAAGCTAGCAACGGTATCGTGGGAATATTTTAATATCGTATTATTGTACAATACCCAATCACGTCGGGGACAAAGCCACGCTGATAAAAGAAGTCAAGTGAAAAAAATCACCCGATATCCTAATTTCCCTGTACATAGAAAAGATCTCTCTCTC